>CAUYPK010013903.1:0-30237 GCA_963574355.1 Loris lydekkerianus
GTTTTGGGGGTCGTGGCAGTTGGTGTTTTTTTTTGTTAAACCCAAGCACTACAAAAAAAAAAAAAAAAAAAAAAAAAACAATCAAAAAACTTAAAAAAAAAAAAAAAAAGTAAAGCTTATTAAAAAAACAAAACAAAACTACATAAACCATGTCTGGTTTTGAGTCCTATGTGACACAGTGATTAACTTGTATGTTTCCCTATGAACAAATGCTCACCAGCTTCTCTTTGCCAGTTATCTTTCCAAATCACAGACCTAAATGTATTATTCTTCTGGTTAAGAAGACCTTGGCTTCCCACCCCAACCCCCACCCTCAGTAAAAAGTTTGAGCTTCTTAAACTATTCAAAGTTTTTTTTTAATGGTTGGGGTTTCTTCTGCATTTCAGCCTAATTGTTTTGCTAATCTCATCCTTAGTGTGACCATATACACATTTTCATAGATATTTCAGGGTTACTCATGCTTTCTCTGCCTGGGTTGCTCCCCCTTCCCACACTCATTTTAGACTTACTAAGAATAGAATCTTGAGAAGTTAAGACGTTCATGACTCTTAAATGTGAAGCATTATGCGCAGACGTTATTCCTGCAGATTCAAAGGCTTATTTTGAGAGTGTTGGCAGAAGGGCAGATTGATGCACCCAGATAATTGATAAAAAATGCATTTAGATCCCAAAGCTCTCATTTCATGGGGATTATAGTATGTTTATATTACAAAAAATCTCAGAAAGCATCAAGCTTAGACAGTATGATTTTGCAAAAATGAATACATAAGAAATAAAAACGTAATGTCCACACAAAAACATGTGTAAGATTATTCATAGCAACATTACTCATAGTAGTCAAAAGTCACTCAAAATAAATACTCAAATATTCAACAACTAATAAATGCATAAATAAATGTGGTATATCCATACAATGGAATTTTATTTGGCTATAAAAAATGTGATGTTTGATACAGGCTACAATGCAGATGAACCTTAAAGACATGACAAGCAAGGGCAGTGCCTGTGGCTCAAAGGAGTAGGGCACTGGTCCCATATGCTGGAGGTGGTGGGTTCAAACCCAGCCCTGGCCAAAAACTGCAAAAAACAACAACAACAACAAAAAACACGCCAAGCGAAAGAAGTCAGGCAGAAAAGGTGACATACTGTATTATCATTCTACTTTTATCAAATGTGTAGAGTGGACAAATCTATAAAGATAGAAAGTAGAATAGTGGTAACATATGGTTGAATGGAATGCACTGTTCAAAGGTAAAGGCTCAGTAGGATAGAGTTTCTTTTTAGAGTGATGAAATGTTCCAAAATTGATTGTGGTATACAAAATTGATGGATGTACAACACTCTGAAAAACCAAAAGACATTGAATTTTTCATTTTTAATGGGTAAATTGTATAGTAAGTAAATGTCTCAATAGAGGTTTTTTTTTTTTTTTTTTTCCTCCTCCTGGGGTCCAGAAGTCCCTTGCTGGTTCCCTGTTCTGAAAGGGATGATCATAGGCAGATCCCACCGGCCAGAGATGCCTGGAGTCGTGTCTCCCCAGACTAACCATGCCCAGTTACAGGGAAGCTGTTACTCAGCCGCCATCTTTAATCCAATCCCCCAACCACTTCTTCCTGAGAGTGAAGTATGGGCTGTGCACTTTAAGGGTAACATATTTTGGTATTCATGACTGAAGAGTTTGTATGTAATTCACCATGAAGGGTAGGGAATTATAATACATGTATCAAATATAATACATGTAAAAATCCTCACCTTCTATAGGTTTATATGTCAATATTTCCTTAGTATTTCTTTAATATATTTGATTATTTGGCAGTATCTCCTTTTCTGTCTATTTTTTCTTTCTTAGCTTCTATGAGATACTTCTTGACTTTTCTTGTTTTTTGTTCTCTGTTGAACATTACAGCCACAACTCTACTTCTTGAGTTTGTTTTCCTCTTTCCATTTGCTGATTTTAGGTATTTTGTCATTCCCCCTCCTACTTCCTAGTTATATCCTAGATACTTTCATCTTCTCTGTATAAACTCAAGCAGTTCTTTAGAAATCTAATCCCATTCCATGGTTTCAGCACTAACATCTATGACACTTGCTGCCACACCTCTTGCCTATCTGGTGAATTCTGGTGTCACATCTACACCTGCCTGCATAAAACACCCCATGAAAGATTCATCAGAATGAATTCCCCAACATATGCACAGCTTTTTAAACGTGTTCATGCCTTGTATCACCAATTTCAGATAAGAACAACAATGTGTCTTTGATCAATTAAGTAAAAACTGTTATTGTTTAAAAACCTCCAATAGTTCCCCTTTGCCTACTGAAGAAAAGAAAGCAAAAGGTCTTGAGATAGTGTTTAAGGCCTTCATGTTTGTCTTCAGTCTTGCCAGTCTTATCTCTCCTTTGCACCATTGAAAATTCCATGTATTAAAAAACTGAATACCACTTGCTATAATATCCTTTGGTTTTCATTTTTCTCTCAACCTGGAGGACTCTCCCCCACATTCCAAGTCCACATAACATAATGATTAGTGTTGAGGGCTTCTGTCAAATGCCTCCATCACTGAAGTGGAAGGATCGTAGTATCTTTCCCATAGATCTTTACTCATTCTTCTTTTGTGACACTTAACCTTTTTTTCATCATAATTATATCTTGAAGAGACATCTTCTCATTACCACTACATGACTGCTCATTTATATTTGATTTCTTTTTTCTGCAGCTCCTGTTAAGAAACCATACTTGTACTAATCAATCAATCTTTCCTGAACAAATAAGTGACTAAGTGAAACTATTTCAACAACTTAAATAAGGCTAGAAATATGCCAATAAAATGGCTTGAAAATGTTCTATTTCATCCAAAATGCATCATACAAAAGATAAATGGAGCATCATGGGACTCAGGTATCATTAATGTAGATGAATGTTTATTGCATTATGAATCATGTTGAAAAATTATTCTTAAAATATTGTTAGAAATTTATTTTTCATTAATGCTGGCTTACTACATATTTATGTCCAAATAGTTCCAAGAAAATTTTAATGATTTTTATATTCCTATTAAGATAAAAGCAAAAGATAGATAGCATCCAATTAAGATCACAGCATGCATTAAACTTACACTTATTAAAATTAGTTACTATCTTACCTCATAATGTCAGAAGACACGGCTCCTTTGTTCACCATTGATTCTTCTGGTATCCACCATTCTAAGAGACATATAATAAATAATAAAAATGCACCCAACATGTAATATTAGTTCCCAGCTCTTTTCCAATTTATTTTTCCAGCTTTACTGAGACATAAATGACAGATAAATATTGCATATATTCAATCTATTCAAGGTCAGACAATTTCATGTCCTCGGAAAAAAGCTACATACCTCATTGCTAGAATATTGGTCATCTTTGGAGTACTCTCCTTGGGAACCTACGCACTGGTGTCAGGCATCTAGTCCACTCTTTAAAAAACTTTTACTAGGGTGAGTTTGTGAACTTAATTAATACATCTCCTGTGATCTCAGCTCTGATGGCCATTCCAGAAAAAGAGTTCCAAAATTTCTTTGAAGGCTGAACTAGGCATTGGTGTCAGTGCGTAGCTTATACTTTGAAGGTGATTATAGTGATATTCAGTAATGAGGTATGTAGCACTTTTTCTACTATGAGTTTGCAAACTTGTTAGACTTCATACACCTATATATTGTATAATGATTATAGTACAAATTAAATTACACATTCAACACCATCTATACATAGTTACCATTGCATGTGTGTGTGCACGTATGCTGAGGACACTAAAATCTTCTCTATTATCAGATTTTAAATAACAATATGGTATTATTAATTATAGACATTATACTCTACATCATTAACCTTATAACTAACAATTTTTACTCTTTGACACATTTTCCCCACCTCAGACCCTAGCAACCATCCTTCTATGCTCTGTTTCTGTGACTTTGACTTTTTAGATTCCACATATAAAGTGAGATCATAAAGTATGTGTGTCTGGTTTATTCCACTTAACATAATGTCCTCCAGGTTCATCCATATTGTTGCCAATGGCAGGATTTCATTCTTTTTATGGCTGAATAGTATTCTGTTGCACATATATACCATGTTTTTTAAATCTATCCACCTGTTCATGTACACTATCAATTCCATATCTGGGCTATTGTGAATAGTCCTAAAATAAATTCGGAAGTGTAGATATCTCTTCAATATACTGATTTCTTTTTCTTTCCATAAATGCCCAGTTATGGGCTTGCTAGATTAATGGTAGTTCTCTTTTTAGTTTTTCTGAGAATCTTCCATATTGTTTTTCATAATGGCTGTAATAATTTACAACCCCACAACATGTAAGAGTCCTCTGTTATCCTCATCCTCACCAGCATATATATATATTTTTTTTTTTTTTTTTTTGTCTCCTTGACAATAGACATTCTGAGCAGAGTGAGAGTATTTCTCATTGTGGTTTTGATTTGCATCTCACTGATAATTAGTGATGTTGACCATTTTTTATGCACGTCAACCATTTCCATGTCTTCTTTTGAGAAATGTCTATTAAGATATTTTGCCCAATTTTAATCAAATTGTTTGTTATTTTGCTATTGAGTTTGAGTTCTTTGTATATTCTGGATGTTAATTGTCAAATGAATACTCTGCAAATATTTTACCCCATTCTATAGGTTGTATCTTCATTCTTTTGTTATTTCCTTTCTTGTGTAGAAAAATTTTAATTTGGTATGACCCCATTTTTCTATTTTTGGTTTTGTTGCCTTTGTTTTAAGGTATTTCCATAAAATCTTTGCCCAGGTCAATTTGCAAAAGTATTTCTCCTATATATCAGTTTCTCCTATTAGAAACTATTAGTATTTCTGCTAATAGTTTCATAGTTTTAAGTCTTTTAGGTCCTTAATACATTTTGAGTTGAATTTTACATATTGTGAAACATAGGAGTCTATTTCCATTGTTCTGCAAACAGATATCTATTATCCCCAGCACAATTTATTGACACTACTGTCCTTCCCCAGTGTAGTTTTTAGCACCTTTGTTGAAAATTGGCTGTAAATATATGTATTTACTTCTGGGTTCTCTATTCTATTTGATTTGTCTATGTGTCTGCCAAATATCTACTCAATGTCATTGATTTATTTTGTTAATTTGTGTTTTGTTTATTTCTACTTTAATCTATTTTCTTTCTTTTTTTCTTTCTTCTTTCTTTCTTTTCTAGTTCACACTAATCTATTTTCTTTTTTTTCTTTTTTTTGTATTAAATCATAGCTGTGTACATTAATGCAATCATGGGGTACAATGTGCTGGTTTTCTATACAATTTGAAATGTTTTCATCTAACTGGTTAACATAGCCTTCATGGCATTTTCTTAGTTATTGTGTTAAGACATTTATATTGTACACTTAATAAATTTCACATGTACCCTCGTAAGATGCACCATAGGTGTGGTCCCACCAATTACCCTCCCTACACCCATCCACCCCCTTCTCTCCCCTCCCTCTCCCCTTTCCCCTTATTTTTGGGCTATAATTTCATAGTAGGGCTGAGTACATTGGATACTTTTTCTTCCATTCTTGAGATACTTTAGTAAGAAGAATATGGTCCAGCTCCATCCATATAAACACCAAAGAGGTAAAGTCTCCATCTTTCTTTAAGGCTGCATAATATTCCATGGTGTACATATACCACAATTTATTAATCCATTCGTGGATTGATGGGCACTTTGGCTTCTACCATGACCTAGCAATTATCAATTGGGTTGCAATAAACATTCTGGTAAATATCTTTATTATAATGTGAGAAATGTCTATTATAGGATTGAATTATAGGATTGAATGACAGGTCTACTTTTAGATCCCTAAGTGTTCTCCAAACATCTTTCCAAAAAGAACATATTACTTTGCATTTCCACCAGCAGTGTGGAAGTGTTCCCTTTTCTTCACATCCACACCAACACCTCTAGTTTTGGGATTTTGTGATATGGGCTAATCTTACTGGAGTTAGATGATATCTCAAAGTAGTTTTGATTTGCATTTCTCTGATGATTAAGGATGGTGAGCATTTTTTCATATGTCTGTAGGCCATGTACCTATCTTCTTCTGAGAAGTTTCTCTTCAAATCCCTTGCCCACCCTGAGATGGGATCACTTGTTCTTTTCTTGCTAATACGTTTGAGTTTTCTGTGGATTCTGATTATTAAACCTGTGTCAGAGACATAACCTGCAAATATCTTCTCCCATTCTGAGGGCTGTCTGCTTGCTTTATTTACTGTGTTCTTGATCGTGCAAAAGCTTTTTACCATGCTCATGGCTGGGAAGAATCAACATGGTTAAAATGTCCATACTACCCAAAGCAATACAATTTTGATGCAATCTCTATTAAATCTCCACTGTCATACTTTCCAGATCTCAAAAAAATAATACTTTGTTTTGTATGGAGTCAAAACAAACCTCAACTAGCCAAGACATTATGCAGAAATAAAAACAAAGCAGGAAGAATCGCTACCAGATCTCAGACTATACTATAAATTGATAGTGATCAAAAAAGCATGGTACTGGCACAAAAACAGAGGTAGACGTATGGAACAGAATAGAGAACCAAGAGATGAATCCAGCTACTTACCGTTATTTGATCTTTGACAAGCCAATTAAAAACATTCATGGGGAAAAGATTCCCTATTTAACAAATGGTGCTGGGTGAACTGGCTGGCTAACTGTAGAAAACTGAAACTGGACCCACACCTTTCACCATTAACTCAGATAGACTCTCACTGGATAAAAGATTTAAACTTAAGACATGAAACTATAAAAATGCTTGAAGAAAGTGCAGGGAAAACTCTTGAAGGAATCGGCCTGGGAGAATACTTTATGAGGAGGACCCCTCATAAATTGAAGCAACACCAAAATACATTACTGGGACCTGATCAATCTAATCTATTTTCTTTCTTTTTCTAGTTCATTGAGGTGTGAAGTTAGTCAATGACATGTGAGGTTAAGTTGTTTTAATCTTTATTTCTCTTAATGTAAGCATTTACCACTATTAAATTCCCTCTTACACCCACTTTTGTTGTAGCCCATGTTTTGACATGTTGCATTTCCATTTTCAATTTTCTCAGGATACTTTATTTCATTTTTTAATTTCTTCTTCAACCTCTTGTTTGTCTAGGAGTGTGTTGTT
This sequence comes from Loris lydekkerianus, assembly GCA_963574355.1. Classification (NCBI taxonomy): domain Eukaryota; kingdom Metazoa; phylum Chordata; class Mammalia; order Primates; family Lorisidae; genus Loris; species Loris lydekkerianus. Next base: position 7,185 of record CAUYPK010013903.1, read on the forward strand.
TAATTTACACATATTAGTAATTTTCCAAAATTCCACCTGGTATCTATTTCTATTATAGTTTTGTACTATTGTCATCAGAAAAGATAGTTGCAATAATATCGATCTTTTTAACTTTGAAAAGATTGCTTTGTGGTCTAGCAATGATCTATCTTTGAGAATGATCCATATGCACTTTGGAAGAATTCTTCCATTGTTAGATAAAATATTCCATATATGTCTATTATGTTCATTTGGTCTATAATGTTATTTGAGTTCAATATTTCCTTACAATTTCTGTGTGGATACTTTATTTATTGTCAAATGTGGGATATTGAAGTTCCCTGCTACTATTTTATTGCTGCCTATTTCTGTCTTCATTTCTGTTAATATTTGCTTTGTATATTTAGATGCTTTAATGTTGGGGGCATAGATATTTACAACTGTTATACCCGCTTGATGAACTGACTCCTTTATTATTATGCAGTGACCATTTTGGCCTCTTGTTACAGCTCCTGACTGAAAGTCTATTTTTTCCTTTTTTTTTTTTTATCCAATCATACCTGTGTACATTGATATGATCATGGGGCATCATACACTAGCTTCATAGACCATTTGACACATTTTCCTCACAGTGGTTGACATAGCCTTCCTGGCATTTTCTTAGTTACTGTGCCAAGACATTTAAATGTCTGTTTTTTCTGATATCACTATAGCCACACTTGCTCTCTTTTGTGTTGCCATTTGCAGAAAATATCTTTTTATATCTCTTCATTTTAAGCCTATGTCTGTCTTTAAGGTTAAAGTAAGTTTCTTGCAGTTGGCATATTTTCCAATATTACTTTTTTATACTTTCAGACATTCCGTGTCTTTTTATTAGAGTATTTAATCCATTTACATTTAAAATAATTATTGATAGGTAGCCAGGGGCATTGGTACACACCCCATTCTTCTAGTAGGAAGGCTAATGCAGGAGGATCACTTGAGCCCAGGAGTTCAAGATCAACCTAGGTAATATAGTTGACCCCATATCTAAAAACTTAAAAGTAAATATTATAAAGTAATTATTTATAGAATAAACTATTGACTTTTTTGTTTCCACTTTGTGATTCCTTTATTCTTTTATTTCTCCACTAATCTCTTTCTTTGTAATTTATTGGGTTATTTTTTGTTTGTTTGTTTGTTTTTTGTAGTGGTATGCTTTGATTCTTTTCTCTTTATGTTTTGTGTACCTACAGTAGGTTTCTTTGTGGTTATCCTGAGGCTTAAATAAACACATCTTATAACAGACTATTTTATGTTGAAAACAACTTAACTTCAATCACATACAAAAACTCTAAATTTTTATTCCCCTTCCATCACTTCTTAGTCTATTAAGACTGCTATAATAAATTACCTTAGACTGAGTAATTTATAAACAGAAATTCCTTGTTCAAAATCTTAGAGGCTAGGAAGTCCAAGATCAAGGCACCTGAAGATTTGATTCCTACTGAGGGCTCATTTCTCAGAGGTAGCGCCTTCTAGTTATGTCCACATATGGTAGAAGAAAAGTTCTCTGGAGCCCCTTTTATAATGACATTAACTCTATTCAAGAAAGCAGAGACCTGACAGCCTAATCACCTCCCAAAGATCTCACTTTCTCATCCTATCACTTTGGTAGTTAGTTTTCAATATATGAATTTTGAGAGAACTAATACATTCAGACCATAGCAGCCTCCTAAATTCTATACTATTGATGTCAAGGTTTATATGTTTTTATATTGTGTATCCATTAACAAACTATTATAACTATAATTATTTTAATACTTTTGTCTTTTAACTTTTATGCCAGAGCTGAAACCAATTTGAAAACCAATAATGCAATATTAGAATATTCTGAATTTGACAATATATTTACTTATGCCAGTAGGTTTTCTACTTTTGTATGCTTGCATGTTATTGCTTAGTATTCTTTTGTTTTGACTCAAAGAACTCCTTTTAAAAATTTCTTGTAAAGCAAATCTTATTAAATGAACTCTTTCAGCTTTTATTTGGGAGTGTCTTTATCACTCCTTCATGTCTAAAGGGCATCTTTGCAGGAAAATATTCTTGGTTGATAGTTTGCTTGTTTTTTGTTTTTTGTTTGTTTTTTTTTTCTTTCTGGAATTTTAATATATCATCCCATTCACTCCTAACTTGCAAGGTTTTTGCTGAGAAGCACTAATATACTATGGAAGTTTCCTTGCATGTGATGAGTCTCTTTTCTCTTGCTACGTTCAAGATTCTTACTTTTGACAATTTCATTATAATATGTCTTAGAGTATTATTCTTTGTCTGGGCTTTACTTGGGATCTCTTGAGCTTCATGAATCTCGAAGCCCATATCCCTCCCAAGATTTGAAAACTTTTCAGCCAGTATTTCTTCTAATACATTTCCTACTATCTTTTTTCTCTTTTCTTCTTCTGGGAATTTCACAATTTATATATACATATGATTATATTATATATACATATATTTATATATACATATGATTGATGGTGTCCCATAGATCCCTTTTGCTTTCTTTATTCTTTATTCTTGTTGTCAGTGTTCCTTTAATGGACTAATTTCAAATAACCTATCTTTTCTTCTGCATGATTATGTCTCCTGTTGAAGTAGAATTTTCTTTTCTTTTTTTTTTTTTTTTTCCTGATAAACAGGATGGTGTTTAATGACAGGGAGAAAGATTAATAAACATGATGAGCAAAAGAGGGTGAACAGAAGAGGGAGCCTTGAGTGGACTAGACTATCTCCAGGACCTTGGCCAGTAGGACTGGCACTGGGATGAGTGTCCACTGAGAATCTACAGATAGTAGGCCTATTACTAAGTGTGCAGACAGGTGTGGCTTCCTGCAGTTCTCCTGAAGGGATCTCACTGCAACTAAGTTATAAGGCTGCTCAAGGTTCACAGCCAAGACCAAGGTTTGCAGCTGTGTGGGAATGGATGAATGTGTCTCCTGGTGGATCCTTGGGCAGGCAGAACAGCTTTTACAATGCAGCTAAAAGTGGATGGAGCAGAGATGTTTCAAGTAATTCTGGAACTAAGAGCTATATTATCCTTTCTAAAGGGCTATGAATAGCCTCCTTCCAGGTTTTTGGATTAGTCAAGTCTGTTCCTCAGACTATAGCTGAAAGGAGCTGCAGTCAAGTTGCTGGGTCATTTTAGGCTCTTCTTTTTTTTTTTTTTTTTTTTTTTGAGACAGAGTCTTAAGCTGTCACCCTCGGTACAGTGCTGTGGCATCATAGCTCACAGCAACCTCAAACTCTTGGGCTTCAGCAAGTCTCTTGCCTCAGCCTCCCAAGTAGCTGAGACTATAGGTGCCTGCCACAACACCTGGCTATTTTTGTTGTTGCAGTTGACATTGTTGTTTTAGCTGGCCTGGGCTGGGTTTGAACCTGCCAGCCTCAGTGTATATGGCCAGTGCCCTACCCACTGTGCTATGGGCACTATCCATTTTAGGTTCTTCTATGGTGCCAAGGTAAGCGAGTCGTCCCCAGCACCACAGATGGACTTATCTCAGCAGTTCCCCATGTGTGTAGAACTAATCTCAGACTACAGCAAAAAGAGGCTAGAGCCAAACCACAGGGCCATTTCAGGGTCCAGAGCCAGACATGAAGCTGGATACCTGAGACACAGTGAGCATGACTCCTCTTGGGTCCTTTGGCAGATGGTTTGGGTAGCAGAACGAAAGCCAAATGGGGTTATAGCAAAATCCACAGTGGGACAGTGCTGTTTCTGGGTCTGGAGCTGACATCATCCATGTGTGCATCTCACAGTGTCCATCCTACGTTCTGCTATATGAATCCCAAAGCTTCCACAAAAGTAGTTCTGTCTACTGTGAAACAATTGTTTCTTTGAGGAGATATGCTTGGGATGGGGCAGGGAATTTTGATTCTGCAATCTTATTCTGAATATTATTGTTATTTTAGGTAAAGAGTAAAATGACCTCCATGATTCTACACTCCTGGTCCTCAGAAAAGCAACCGTTACAACATTTTGATACAAACAATTTATTGTATTTTTGTATGTTTTTACACTTCATTTCCACACACTTACTCTTTCTCTCTATTACCCTAGACAAGTATTAGGTACATGAAATAATGCCATTCACATAGGAAATAAATATTGTTGAATAAATAGATAAATTGAAATAAACTGTATTCTTTCTGGCATTCCTGTTTGATTAGACTGAAATATCTGAGATGAATGTTAACATTCTGATATTTGTCTTTCTCTGAAAAATTTGATTTCTAGTACTTGAATTAAATTTCCTTGGGTAAAACAAACACGATTTATTTCATAATCATGTATATGTAATAGACATTTAAAGTATTTGATATCTAGTCACACATATTAGCTCTATCTCTGAGCATCACTCACTAGGGATTGAGTATGACAAAGGTTTTAACACTTCATTTCTTCTCTCTTTTTCTTCTCTCACTCAGAACAATTTCAATTACAGATGCCATGTGGACTTCTCTGAGGAGAAATATAGATTTCAAAATGTCAACTGCTCTAGCAAAAACATGATTGTTTTCTCATTCCTTCTTTGGCACTTTTAGTTCCCAGACATTTCTTTTCAAAATGTTTGACAGTTCTATTCCTTCTAGCTTATCTACAGTGCTGCAGTTTATATTTCCTTCTGCTTCAGAATATCTAAGAATTCAGGACAGATAATGGCTTAGAGGCAGTAATTCCCTCCAACAAACCAATTTACTGGTTTTGAAATGCCTTAGAAATATACTTTCACTTTCAATTTTCTACAGGGATAACAATTTGAAATATCAAAATAAACTAAGAATGTTGTAATTCTTAAGATTTTATGTAACATTCTGGAAGTGGGTACAACACAGAGATATAATAAAATGCCTATGACGGTTAATCTTATATGTCAACTTGACCAGGCCATGGGATGCCCAGATGTCTGGCCAAATATTATTTTGTATGTGTCTGTGGGTATGTTGTTGAGTGAGATTAATAGTCAATAGCACTGAGTAAAAAAGATTGCCTCTCCTAATGTGAGTGGGCCTGAGTAGAACAAAATCATGTGAAGGCCTGAATAGAACAAAAAGGCTGACCTACCACAAGTAAGAGGAACTCCACCTATCTGACTGAGGAGCTAGAATATCAGTCTGTTCTTGCTGTCAGACACAAATTAAAACAAGGATTAATCTTGGATTTCAAGCATGTGAGCTTTTAGACTAGAACTTATAAAATAACTTTCCCTAGTTCTCAGATCTTTAGACCCATACAGAATTATGTAATTGGCTATACTGAGTCTTCAGCTTGGTGACCACATATCTTGGGACTTCTTAACCTCCATAATTGTGTGAATCAATTCTTTTTTTATTTTATTTATTTATTTTTATTGTTTGGGATTCATTGAGAGAACAAAGGGTTAAGTTACACTGATTGCATTTGTTAGATAAAGTCCTTTGTATAATTGTGTCTAACCCCCAAGGGGTATGCCATACACTGTGACCCCTATTCCCCTCCTTCCTCCCCTCTCTCCACTCCCTTGTTCCCCTACCCCAGCTCTTATTAGCTCATCTACTGACTTCATGTTAGAATTCAGTACATTGGATATTGCTTCTCCATTCTTGTGATGCTTTACTAAGAAGACTGGGTTCCAGCTCCATCCAGGTTAATACAAAAAATGTAGTCTCCATCTATTTTAGTGGCTGAGTAGTACCCCATGGTACACGTATACCACAGTTTATAATCCATTCCTTGGCATTTAGGCTGTTTCCACATTTTGTAAATTGAGCTGTGAAACAGTCTAGTGCAAATGTCCTTATGACAAAGGGATTTTCTTTCTCCTGGGTAGATGCCTAGTAATTGGACTGCTGGATCAAATGGGGGGTCTAATATGAGTTCTTTGAAGATTCTCCATACTTCCTTCCAAAAAGGTTGCATTATTTCACAGTCCCACCAGCAGTGTAAAAGTGTTCCTTACTCTCCATATCCATGCCAGTTTTCAGCCTTTGAGATTTGGGCCATTCTCTCTGGGGTTGAGTGATATCTCAGTGTAGTTTTGATTGTCATTTCTCTGATGATTAGGGACTATGAGCATTTTTTCATCTATTTGATAGCCATTTGTCTGTCTTCTTTAGAGAAGGTTCTATTCATGTCTCTTGCCCAGTGTATTTGGGATTGCTAGGTCTTTTGTTGTTGATTAATCTGAGATCTCTATAGATCCTAGTTATCAAACTTTTGTCTGATTCATAATATGTAAATATCTTTTCCCATTCTGAAGGTTGTCTATTTGCTTTGGTTATTGTTTCATTAGCTGTACAGAAGCTTTTCAATTTAACTAAGTTCCATTTGTTTATTTTTGTTGTTGTTACAATTGCCAGGGCATAAAATTTTTCCCCAGGTTAATATCTTTGAGTGTTTTTCCCACACTTTCTTTGAGAATTTTTATTTTTTCATGCCTTAGATTTAAGTATTTTATCCATCTTCAATCAATTTTTATAAGTAGTGAAAGGTGCAGGTCCAGTTGCCGTCTTTTACATGTGGTTATCCAGTTCTCCCAATGCTATTTATTGAATAGGAATTCTTTTTCCCAATGTGTATTCTTGTTTGGTTTATCAAAGATCAGGTAGCTGTAAGATGTTAGTTTTATCTCATGGTTTTCTATTTTGTTCCAAATGTCAGTGTCTCTATTTTTGTGCCAATACCATGCTGTTTTGATCACTGTGGCCTTATAGTATAGTCAAGAGTCAGGTAGGGTGATACTCCCAGCTTTGTTTTTATTACTAACAATTGCCTTGGCTATATGGGGGTTCTTCTGGTTCCACACAAAATTAAGACCTTTTTTCCAAATCTTGAAAGTATGATGATGGTATTTTAATGAAAACTGCATTACATCTGTATATTTCTTTGGGTAGTATAGACATTTTGACAATGTTGATTCTTCCCAGACTTGAGCATGGTATGTTATTCCATTTTTTAATATCTTCTGCTAGTTCTTTTCTATGGGTTTTATAATTTTCATTGTAGAGGTCCTTCACCTCTTTTTTTATGTATATTCCTTGGTATTTCAGTTTGGGGGGGTTATTTATTTATTTATTTATTTTGAAGCTACCCTGGAGGTAATTGTATCCTTGATTAGCTTCCCATCTTGGCTGTTACTGGCATATACAAAGGCTACTGATTTGTGGACTTTGATTTTATATCCTTACATATTGCTATATTTTTTGATCACTTCCAGGAGTTTTGTGGCTGAATCTTTGGGGTTTGCTATTTATAAGATCATGTCATCAGTAAAGAGTGAGAGTTTGACCTCCTTTTCCCCCATTTGGATGCACTTTATTTCCTTTTCTTGCCTAATTTTATTGGCTAGATCATTGAGCACTATGTTGAATAGTACTGGTAATAGAGGACAACCTTATCTGGTTCCAGTTCTAAATGGAAAAGCTTTCAGTTTTATTTCATTCAGTACAGTATTACTCATGGGTTTGACATAGATGGCTTTGACCAGATTAAGAAATGTGCCACCTATGCCTATGTTCTTAAGTGTTCTAATTAGAAAATGATGCTGGATTTTATCAAAAGCTTTTTCTGCATCTATTGAGAGGAGCATGTGGTCTTTGTTTCTGCTTCTGCTGATAGAGCGAATTATGTGTATGGACTTGCATATGTGAAAACAGCCTTGCATCCCTGGGATGAAACCTACTTGATTACAATGTATATATTTTTAATGTGATGCTGTAATCTATTGGTTAGGATTTTATTGAGAATTTTTACATTTATATTCATTAGTGAAATTGGTCTGAAATTCTCCTTTTTTGTTGGTTCTTTTCTTGATTTTGGTATCAGAGTGATTTTTGCTTCATAGAACATGTTGGGGGATGATTCCTTCCTTCTCAATTTTCTAGAATAATTTCTGCAGTATGGATATAAGCTCTTTTCTGAAAGTTTGATGGAATTCTGGTGTGAATCTTCAGGACCAGGGCTTTTCTTTGGTGGGAATTTTTTTATTATTTCTTTGATCTCAGTTCTTGAAATCGGTCTGTACAAGAGATCTATTTCTTATTGGTTATGTCTAGGGAGAGGGTCTGATTCCAGGTATTGATCCATTTCCTCCACATTGTAAAATTTCTGGAAATAGAGTATCTTATACTCAGGGATGCCACTTTTATCTCTGTGACATCTGTTGTAATTTCCACTTTATAACTTATGACTGAGGTTATTAGAGATTTTACTTTTCTGTTTTTAGTTTATCTGACCAAAGGTTTGTCGATTTTGTTTTTTGTTTTGTTTTGTTTTGTTTTGTTTTTTTCAAAAAAACCACCTTGTTTTTTTGTTAATTTTCTGGTTGATTCTTTTATTTTGAATTTCAATTATCTCTGGTTTAAGTTTGGTTATTTACTTTCTTCTGCTGGGTTCAAAATTAGATTGTTCTTCTTTTTCCAGTTCAATAAGATGGTTCATGAGTTTGTTGATGCACTCTCTTTCTGGTTTTCAAATATAGGGTGATAAATATTCCTCTTAAGACTTTGTTTGCTGTATCTCACAGGTTTTTGTAACTTGTGTCTTCAATGTTGTTATGTCTGAGAAATTTAATGATTTCCCCCTCTCATCTCTTTCTGAACCCAACTCTCATTCAACATAAGGTTGTGTAATTTCCAAGTCTTTGTGTGGGGATGAACATTTATGTTGAAGTTGAGTTCTCCTTTATTGCCTTGTGATCTGAGAAGATACAAGGTATAATTTCTATTCTTTTAATTTTTCTGAAGTTTGATATATATCCTAGGAGGTGGTCAATTTTGGAGTATGTACCATGGGCTAATTGGAAAAAAATGTAGTTTGGCTTTAGGATAGTGTGTTCTGTATATGTCTATTAATCCCATTTGTTCTAGGGTCATCTTTAAGTTCTTTGCATACTTGTTTAGTCTCTGTTTAGAGAATCTGTCCAGTTCTGTCAGATGAGTATTAAAGTCTCCAGCTAATAATGGTGTTATGGAATATCATATTGCTCAGACTCAAGAAGGTCTGTTTCATAAATCTTGGAGTATTAAAGTTGGGTGCATAAATATTTAAAATTGAAATGTCTTCTTGTTGTATTTTTCCTTTGACCATCTTTTTTCTTTCTTAAATTTAATTGCTTTACATCTGTTTATATTAGAATATAAGATTGCAACCTCTCATTTCTGCTGACTTCCATTTGCTTGAAATGCTGTCTTCCATCCCTTAATCCTGAGTCTTGATTTGTCCTTCAAGGCTATCTGTGTCTCCTGGAGACAACATATGAATGTCTTGTACTTTTTTATCCAATCATCCAGCCTGTGTCTCTTCAGTAATGAATTCAGTCCATTGACAATTACTGAGAGACTTGATAAGTGTGGTGGAGTTCTATTCATCTTATTTTGTGAAAGTCCATGATGTAGTTTTATCCTTTGGGCCATCATGAAGGCTAAGTTTTGACCTTTAGCTTCTGGGTATTTACTTTGCTGATGGTCCATTATGGTGGTCAGTGTTGAGAATAGTTCTAAGTATTTCCTGGGGAGCTCATCTTATTGTGACAAATTTCCTCAGTGCTTGTACATCTGCAAAAGATTTGATTTCTCCATTAATTTTGAAGCTTAGTTTAGCAGAATACAGAATTCTGGGCTAAAAATTATTTTGTTTAAGAATGTTGAAGTTGAATGGCCATGCTTTTCTGACTTGGAAGGTTTCATTTGAAAAGTCTGCTGTCATCCTAATGGCTCTACCTCTTAGATCAGTTAGCACTTACTCCTTGCTGCTTGCAGAATTTTTTCTTTCATCTTGACTTTGGGCAGGTTCATTATAATGTGTCTTAGAGAATCTTTGTTTGAGTTGAGATTACCTGGGGTTCAATATCCATCTGAAAGGAGTGTGTTGGGGTCTTTAGTAAAACTTGGGAAATTTATATTTATGATAGCCTCCAACAGGCCTTCCATTCCTTTGGGACAATCTTCTTCCCCTTCAGAAATCCCTATTAGTCATGTTTGAATGCTTCATGGAGTCTGGTAGTTCTCTAAGTGCTCATTCTGCTTTCTCTCTATTCTTTTCTGCCTCTTAACTCAAGTTAACCTGAGTTAACTTGAAAACTTTAACCTCTAACTCTGAGGTTCTTTCTCTCCATGGTTTAACCTATTTTTGATACTTTCTACAGCATCTTTAAATTCCCTGATTGCCTTTTTCATTTCCTTAAGCTCCATTATATCCTTTCTATATTCTACATAGCTCTCATCCAACTTTTGGTTCTGTCTTTCCATTTTTTTGTCCATTGCTTTTATTGTCCTTATCATTCATATTTTAAATTCCCTTTCTATCAAATCCATTAATTCTTTATAGGTGGAGTCTTCTGCAGTAGATGCCTCACGGTCCTTTGGGGGAATTCCTGTTTGGTTTTTCATGTTGCTGAAACTTTTCTGTTGGTTTTGCCTCATGTATTCTTTCTTCTTGTTCACCTCCTTGTTCTCCTTTTTCCTTCTCACTTCTTCCTTTGAAAATTTGAAAATTACCTTGTCTCAGAGCTTAGGTATTGAAGTGGCCTCAGCCTAAGCAAAGCCAAACTCTTCATCATTTCCAAATAACAAGAGTCTTGCCCATACACCAGGTAACACTGTGGTTTTTTCAGAAGACAGAGAATAAACCCAGCAACTTTTTGGTCCTTATTCTAAACTTAGTTGCCTTCAGTGATCACCTGATTGTTTCCTCAGCTCACAAGAATCCTTCAGAGACAAGTATGACAGTGCCCCTATCTACAGTTCCTGTGGGGGGCAGGAGTCCCTCAGCCTGCCCCAAAAATGGAGTTCTGATCCTTGCAGGCAGAATTAAGATGGCCATGCTTTATATACCTGCTAAACATTCTCATGGTCTTTCCACAATGGTAGCCTCCTGCCTGCAGGGACCTTCTGAGTATAGCTACCTCATCAGCCAATAAACCTATGGCAAATTCCACTCCAACTAGTGTTCAAATATGGTTGCTGGATACTCAAGCTTTCTACTCAACTTGCAGCTTTCCCCAACAACTGAAAACTCTGGAAAGGCATCCTCCTGTCATGGACCTCTGTGGGGCACCAGCCAATCCCAGTAATCACTTGTCTACTCTGTCAGATTTCCACCACTCCAGTTCATATGCTGTATCCAGCTCACCACCTCCACACTATGCTTATTAAGCTACAACTCTGGGTAAGATTCCTGTACCAGTTATGGCGTGGTTCTTTCTTTTCCCCCTGTCTTTCTAGAAGATTTTAGCTGAATGATCCTTCTAGTCCACCATCTTGCTCCACCCCCTGAATCAATCCTTTATAATTGAGCTATGTGTCTGTGTGTATGTGTGTTCTGTTTGTTATGTTTCTCTGGAGAACTCTAATATGTGTACAGTCTTGAATACAGAACATTTTTATTACTATTTTTGATTTATGTTTTTAGTTGATGAAGGAAAAGATAACAGAAAAAATAGGTCACATTTGGTAGAAGAAAGGGACTTTTGAGCAATAGTGGAAGGTATGCCAAGTATTAATTACCCAAAGATTGTATTCTATAGTCCATGGAGATCCATGATATTCTACCTAGAGGCAGCATTTCCTTTAAGAGCATTCAAGTACTTCAATACATTTCTGAAGGACATCTTCACATGTTGACACCTCTAACAGTTCTGCCAAATAACAAATTTTGAGCAACCATCAGTAGGAGCAAAACTAGCATAACAACAATACAATTTGTGGGTGGCACTTGTAGCTCAGTGGATAGGGCACCGGCCACATAGACCCAGGCTGGCAGATTCAAACCCAGCCCAGGCCAGCTAAACAACAATGATGACAACCTCAACAAAAAATAACCAGGCACTGTGGCAGGCACCTGTAGTCCCAGCTACTTGGGAGGCTGAGGCAAGAGAATTGCTTAAGCCCGAGAATGGGAGGTTGCTGTGAGCTGTGATACCACAGCACTCTACTGAGGGTGACATAATGAGACTCTGTCTAAAAAAAAAAAAAAAAAATATATATATATATATATATATATATATATATATATATATATATATAATTTGTGAAACAAGTCTCTTTTCTCCATATCCATTTCTGTTTCAAATTTTCAGGACCCTATGTATATGAAAACATATAATGAAATTCAATAGGTAAAATATTAGAATGTATCTTTGTTTAAGAATGAAAAATGGAAGAATCATGCAATGAATTAGGTAGACATTTAAAAAGGTCATAGTACATGACCTTAGATAAAAAATAATAATCTTGAGAGAGATTATGAGTTATTCAATAAATGTTTTGAAGGAGACTAGTTTCAAGTTAAATAATAGAATACAGTAAAATATCAATCACATTATGAATGTATGTGTAATAATGTAGTCTGGAATAAAAGATAAAAAACGCCTAAATGATCCCCAGATATCATAGGACCTTCTAAACTTGAAAAACCAATATTAATGAAAGTTATTTATAAATTTGAATTTTTAAAACTGGCAATTCAAATATCTTCATATTATAAACCACCATAAAATCAAAACAAACATGTAGGAAAACATAGTTTAAATTTGATGGGCCAGACACACACAGCTTTAATATATGTTGAATTCAGATAAATAAATTAGAAAAACTTAACTATTCAGTATAAAGTATTCCAAAGATGGTCACGGGAAATTTAAGAAAGAGCATAAATACCAATAACACTATTAAAATATCCTCAAGCTCCCTATTCACATAATAATTAAAATTAAGACTTTTGCTCCCTATTCTTACTCTTCCACCTTTTTCTTTTCTTCTTCTTTCTTTCTGCTTTGTTGGTTAATTTTCCATATTTTCAGTATTGAACACACATTGCTTTTTCTCATTCTAAATATTAACATGGAATAATATCATAAACCATACATATTAATAAATTTAACATTGATAGCATTTTAAATTTTTCTTCCGAGGTGATGAAAAATAAGACTAAAATGGGAGAATATTTAAAACTCGTATAATAAACAGATATTATATTTCTAGTGTTTATAAAGAACTCCTGCAAAATAATAAGAGAAAGATGACAGAAAAAGAGGCAAAAGATAAGCAGAGGCATTTCCCAGAGGAAGAAACACAGATGATTGATAAAAATATTATTACTGAGGAAGCAAATTAAAATTATAGCTAGGTAAACTTTTGAGTATATTGGCAAAAATTAAAATTCTAACAGTGTCACATATTGGTTAAGACTGAGAATCAAGGGAATTTTTATGGAAAATGCTCATTGTTTAAGTGGCTCTGTTAAGCAATTTGGTATTATCTTGCAAAGCTCTAAATGTGCCTGTGTTATAACCCATCAATTCCACCCACAGAAATTACTTCCCATGAACACCCAAAAACATGCACAAGAAAGTTCCTAACAGCCTCACTTGTGATACAGAAAAACTGAAAACAAGGCAAATAATCACAAAAAGAAAAACAAGTAAATTACTTTGATATATTCATATTTTATATATTCACTATACAGAAGTATGAAAATAAATAAATTAATGTTATACCTATGAACATGGAAACATCTTAAAAACTAGATGGTTGATAGGAAAAAGCAAATTGTGAAAGAATTCTTTGACTACTATACTATCTATCTGAATTGTATGAATAACAAAAGTAAACAGTATAATCTTTATATTGTGTATATCTGTACATATTGATCTAGAAAGTCAAGTGTACAACAGACATAAGATTGAAATGTGCTTATTCTCTAGAGAAGGATGGAAGCACAACAGCCCAGGAGCAGCTTGAGAGCAGCACAGAAGGGGTTACAACTGTATTGGCAGTAGTTGTGTCCTTAAACCTGCTACACAGATGTTTACTTTATTATCTATTCAAAGTTTATTAACTTATCATCTATTCTTTTTATGATTGTCATATTCATAAATTAAATAATAAATGTACAACAACAAAGATGCAGAGAAAATGATTCTGCGTAGATCAAGATGAATTTAACTTAATAGTAAAAATGGACAGCAGCCACTTCAATGCCTAAGGATTAAAAAGAAAATAATTGGAAATATTATGACAGGAAGTACTATTTCAGAAAATAAATTCTTGTTCACACTCCTGAATTTACTGCATATTAGCCAAAAATTACACTGTTGTACATAATTTAATACCTAGTGTAATAACTGCAATTAACAAGCCTGAAGATAATGCTTTGGAATTAAAAATTAGTTTCCTTGAATAGCCAGTTGCTTTATAACACTTTGTAGTTCAATAAATGAAGTGTTTCATTATTGTTTCTCAGGTTCTAATATTAAATTCAGTTGCAATCTGAGTTAATTCCTTAAAATTCAAACCCATACAACTCGGGCAGTCATTCTTTGTTTATTTTGGTTGAGGTTCCTTGTCTTCAGCACATTTTTCCACTCTACTTTCCAAGCTCTTTAAATCTTATTTTATATTTCTATTTATAGTATAGTTTTGTACTTACCTATAAATAAAGTGTAGGATAGAAGAGTAAAGAGCACAGTTTTGAATTCTAACTTCTGCACTCAACATTTGTGATGGCATTAACCTCTCTGTGCCTCTGTTTCTTCTTCTGTAAAATAAGAATAATAACAGCACCATCCATATAGGGCTGATCTGAGGATTAAGAGGGTTAATGTATGTGAAGTGCTTAGAGTAGTGTCTTCAGATAGTCCTACATTAGTGTTTGCTATTAATATCATTATTATTATTATTTTCAGTAGTGGTAACAGGGAAGAGTGAGGGGGAACTTTAGTGGTCATGGTAGCAGTAGTAGTAATGTCATGAGTGATGTGAGAAACTGCCAGCCAGATATAAATATATTCCTATTATATGATATGTTACTAGATATACCACTCTAACTAAGTATTTCACTTCTTTATAGCCATTAACTATTAAAACAAGAGTGTGATTCTTGAGACATAGAGGCTGCATATTTGATATTTTCTCATTCATTTCTATTATCTGACCTTTCTGGGAAAAAGATAAGGAGGAGGAAACAAGACATAGGAAAAAAGAATAGAGTAAAGAAGAATTACTTACAGAAGGTGCCAAAAAAAGTATACACATTTTAAAAGACGTTATCTGTGTGTTATTTTTCAAGGTTGAATTAAAGTTATTGTTACTGGTCAAATGTACCTAGACAAACTACACACATCCATTTCACCCAAAATTCGTACACTTTGGGAGAATGGTTGATTTTACTTCCAATAAGATCTCCTAAAATGTGCATACATTTTTTGGCACCCCTAGGTTTTAAAGATTAAAAATAATCCTAGGTTTTAATGGTTAAAGCAATAATCACCTGATTGTACCAAAAGGGAGAAATCAACTACATTTGACTGGTTTCTTTTAGCACGTATTGAATCAAATAATAAAATAGTAAATTAAAAATTCTAAGAAATTTCTGGTACTCAACATAACATTTCTAGGGTTCTTTTCAATTCTCTGAAAAGAACTTGAAAGCTCTGGAATGCAGGATAGGCCATATCTGAGGTTACAACAACCACTAACAGAATACGGTAAAGACTTTCATAACAACACTAGAGCAATCACGTTGGCCATACCATCCACAACCCCAAGTGTATTTTCAGAATGAAAAGGCAAATTAGAAACAAAATATGTGAAGAAGGGCAATAATAAATGAAATAATTAAAGGAAATATGCCTGAACTTGACTCCTTAAGTAAAATAGTCTTCTTCTGAGTACAAAGCATAAATATTGATAGAAAGTATACATTTAGATATAGCCTAGGGAAAATTCTGAATTGCAATGACTGAATAAATCCCATAAGCTTCTATAAAGAAAAATAAAATAGGCTGTCTACAAAGGATAGATAATTGGCTGCCCTTATATTTCACATCTGCAAAATTAATGCTAGAAAGCAATGGAGTAATAATACAGAGTTCTGTATGTAAAAGGACTTGGGATTATACTAAGGCAAATTTTATCTATGAACATGGCAAAAGGAAGGCATATTTAGACACATCAGAATTCAGAAAAAAATAGCATAAATTTAACTTTTTCAAAATATTTTTCTGGAGTTACTCTGGGAAAATAAATGAAAAGAACTATATCAGCACAGTTCTCAGTAGAATATTTTGAAACTCTTAAAAGAATAATGTATCAGGCAGAGGCAAGATGGCTGACTGGAGCCAGCTTTCCACAGAGCTCCCATCCAGAAGGAGAGTTAAAGGACAGAAGTTTAGCAAGCATGCAATGGTTTAGAGATGAGCCAAGAGAGAAAGTTGAAGAATGCACATCAACCCTACTGAGGTGAGCTGTGACCCCTCTCCCATAAGAACGGCTCACAATATACTCCATACAAGCAAGCAAGCAGAGTTCATATCCCCTATTTTATCCCTGGGAGAGACCCTCTAAAAACAGGAACTCCTTCCCTAGAGAGGAATTACGAATGTGCCATGGCACTCTCCCATCAGGCATAAAACTGTACAAAATTGTGTATATTCTCTACCTGCAATTCTGAACTCCCAGCACTCCCCTCCACTTTCACTCCAAAGTCTGGAGGCCTGTCCCCCAAGGAGTCCAGATTCTTAGGCATTTTCTCGAGAGATGTGAACAGGGCATGGACTGTTGCTGTTCTGTGCTGATTCTGCAGCACAGAAGTAAGGAGAAGATGGTGAACTGAGGGAACCATATGGTAGAGGGAGAGGCAATGCCCCACAGCACACAGCAGCAGTGGCAACAGCAGGAACAATAGGGCTCACACCCTTGGGGTATTTTGGAGAGACACTCCCTGCATCTCTGCATCTGCAACCAGAGGAAGCCAGGCACCTACAGTGTTAGCCACTGGCTCAACAGATCTCAGACAGAAATGCAAGCCCCATGAGTAAAGGATATGCCTGAGGTGGTACCTGCCTGGGTGGAGCATGGCCGGGACAAATGCATACCCTCAGAGCAGGGCTGAGCCAAAAGGACTGTTTTAATGAGCCTAAGAAGCACCAGGCCCTCAGGGGATCATAGCTGAGGCAAAGGCAAGCAGGCAGAGGCTGGAACTAACAGTTGGGTGTGAACTCTAACTGTGCCCACCCCAACACAGACTGTAGCTGAGACAGACATGCCAGCTCTGGGAAGTGGCACAGACCTGGGCTGAGTCAAAGTTTATGTGATCTCAAACAGCATCTGTTTCACAGGGTAATATAGCCGGAACAAAAACAAATTCTGTGAAATTTTTCTGTTCTGTCAGTAACATCAAACAGGGGTAGGGCTGGAACTGAGTGAATCACCCCAACATCCATTAAAAGCCCAAGGTTGTTGGGCCTCAGCTCCCTCTGCTGGATAGTGGCAGAGAGCAAGAACTTTGGCCAAGGAGACATCGATTTCCCTGTAACTCAGGCAGGCAAAAACCCCTGGTGCATCTGCTCATTGGAGAGAACTGGGTCACAGCCCTGCAGGGTTACCAGTGACTGGATGTGATGGAAGTACAAGGCAGTGAAGGAGGCATCAACCTTCCCAGACTAATTCATTTGCTAGGTGGGTCCTTCTGACCTCACAGAGAACCAGAGTGAGTCATACTTGAGCTGCCAGCAGACACCTGCTATCTAGTTGCCAGAGACCTTTTGAACTCTTCCACTTGAGACTGGTGATGACTAGGACAATTGATTTGGACTTCTTGAACTGGGCCAATCCCCGAGGACTATTCAATGTGGTACCCTGGGTGTGTGGTTGTGGGAAGGTTTGATTTACCTTTTCCAGTTCTTGCCCATGGGAGACAGGATGACTTAATTGCTGGTATTTCTCCACAGCTGAAACTATAACCTAGAGTAACAGATTGACTAGTGTAGTACAGAGACCAGCTGAAAACAAGACAGAGCCACTTAGCCCCACAACACCAAGCAGCTCCCCAGTTTCTCAGGCCATGGCACTGTACAGGTCCTTGGGAAGCTCTAGAGGAAAAGGTACAGACACCAGCCCCAGCACTTGGGCAAAGGGCTAGTTAATCACTACTCCAGGAGCCCCTAATCCAACTTCACCTTATCTGCTCATCTAAGCCAAATGTTATAAAATAATCATGGGGTGGAATCAGTGGGAAAACTCCCATAACATGAATAACCAGAGAAGATCAACTCCCCCATGGAATGACATGGCAGACACAACTGAAGATCCCATTCATAAATAGATGGCTGAGATGTCAGAAATAGAATTCAGAATTTGGATTGCAAATAAGATTAATATAATGGAGGTAAAGTTAGAATTAGAAATTCAAGGAGCATATCAAAAGTTGTCTCAAGAATTCAATGAGTGCATCTTACAAGGGTACATGTGAAACTTACTAAATGTAGAATACAAATGTCTCAACACAATAACTAAAAAAATACCAGGAAGGCTATGTTAACCAGTGTGATGAAAATATGCCAAATGGTATATAAAACCAGTGTATAGTGTCCCATGATCACATTAATGTACACAGCTATGATTTAATAAAAAAAAAAAGAAGAAGAAGAAAGAAAGGAAATAAAAAGAATTCAATAAATTGAAAGACAAAATCTCCAAAGATTTTGACACATTGAAACAAGAATTTACAGCCCTCAAAGATGTGAGAAATACAGTAGAATCCCTCAAACCAGAATGAAGCAGGCAGAAAAAAGGACTTCTGACATTGAAGACAAAGTTTTTGAACACTCTCAAACTCTCAAAGAGTAAGAGAAGTGGAGAGCAAAAACAGATCATTCTCTCAGTGAGCTCTGGGATAATTCAAAGAAAATTAATATTCACCTTATAGGAATTCTTGAAGGTGATGAGGTGGCTTTGAAAGGCACAGATGCTCTTCTTCATGAGATAATGAAGGAGAACTTTTGAGACATGCCAAGAGATTCTGAAATTCAGATAGCAGACAGTTTCAGAACCCCAGCATGATTTAACCCAAATAAGATATCTCCTAGGCACATTATAATTAACTTCACCAAAGTTAAAATGAAGGAAAAAATTCTGCAAGCAGCCAGAAGTAAGAAAACCATAACCTACAAGGGGAAGAATATTAGAATGGCTGCAGATCTCTCTGCTGAAAACTTTCAAGCTAGAAGAGGGTGGTCATTGACTTTTAACCCCCTAAAACAAAATAACTTTCAACCCAGGATCATGTATCCTGCTAACTGGATGGAGGAGTTTCATTTATGATGGAGAAATTAAATATTTTAATGGCATTCACATCTTTAAGAAATTTGCCATAACTAAGCAAGCTCTCTGGGATATTCTTAGACTTATCCTCCATAATACCAAGCACAATTCTCCACCCCAGACTAAATTCACTCAGAAACTTTTGATCAAATTCCAACTTCCACAGTGGAAAAGGATTAAACATTTCCATTAGACTTTCAAGAAACTCAATACCCAAAATACTACCACATTTATCGATACTCTCAAGTAATGTGAATGACTTAAATGGCCCTCTAAAGAGACAAAGGTTGGCTGACTGGATACAAAAACTCAGGCCAGATATCTGCTGTATACACAAATCTCTTCTTACCTTTAAAAGATAAATATAAACTCAGAGTGAAGGGATGGTCATCTGTAATTCAGGCAAATGGAAATCAGAAAAAAGGTGTTTTTCTATATGCAGATACAATAGGCTTTAAACCAACAAAAGTAAGGAAAGATATGAATGCTCACTTCATATTTGTTAAGGGTAACACTCAACATGATGAGATTTCAATTATTAACATTTATGCACCCAACCAGAATGCTCCTCCATTTATAAGAGAGACACTAACAGACATAAGCAACTCGATTTCATCCAGCACCATAATAGTTGGACATTTTAACACTCCTTTGGCAGTGTTGGATAGATCCTCCAATAAGAAGCTAAGCAAAGAAATTTTAGACTTAAATTTAACCATTCAACAATTGCATTTAACAGACATCTACAGAACATTTCATCCTAACAAACTGAATACACATTCTTCGCATCAGCCCATGGAACATACTCCAAAATTGATCACATCTTAGGTCACAAGTCTAACCTCAGCAAATTTAGAAGAATAGATATTATTCCTTGCATCTCTTTGGACCATCATGGAATAAAAGTTGAACTCAATAACAACAGGAATCTATATACTCATACAAAAGCAAGGAAACTAAATAACCTTACACTGAATAATAGCTGGCTCATAGATGAGATTAAGAAGGAAATTACCAAATTTTTGGAACAAAATAACAATGATGACACGAATTATCAGAACCTCTGGGATACTGCAAAGGCAGTCCTAAGAGGGAAATTTATAACACTGCATGCCTTCCTCAAGAGAACCGAAAAAGAGGAAATTAACAACTTAATGGGACATCTCAAGCAACTGGAAAAGGAAGAACATTTCAACCCCAAACCAAGTATAAGAAAAAAATAACCAAAATTAGAGCAACACATCAAACAAATTATACACCATGACCAAGTGAGTTTTATCCCAGGGTCTCAAGGCTGGTTAAATATACGTGAATCTATAAATATAATTAAAAAACAAAGACCATATGATTCTCTCAATTGATACAGAAAAAGTTTTTGATAATATCCAGCATCCTTTCATGATCAGAATACTTAAGAAAATTGGTATAGAAGGGACATTTCTTAAACTGATAGAGGTCATCTACAGCAAACCCACAGCCAATATTGTATTGAATGGAGTTAAATTGAAATCATTTCCACTCAGATCAGGAACAAAGCAAGGTTGCCCATTGTCTCCACTGCTTTTTAACATTGTAATGGAAGTCTTAGCCATCACAATTAGGGAAGAAAAGGCAATGAAGGGTATTTACACAAGGTCAAAAATGATCAAAGTTTCACTCTTTGCAGATGATATATGATTATATATCTGGAAAACACCAGGGATTCTACTAAAAAACTCTTAGAAGTGATCAAGGAATACAGAAATGTCTCAGGTACAAAATCAACACTCATAAATCTGTAGCCTTTATATATATCAACAATGGTCATGCTGAAAAAACAGTCAAGGACTCTTTTCCTCTTACAGCCATGCCAAAGAAGATAAAATATTTGAGATTTTACATAGCAAAGGACATGAAAAATCTCTATAAAGAGAACTATGAAACTCTAAGAAAAGAAATAGCTGAAAATGTTAACAAATGGAAAAACATATCATGCTCATGGCTGAAAAGAATCAACATTTTTAAAATGTCTATACTACCCAAAGCAATATACAATTTTAATTCAATGCCTATTAAAGCTCTACTGTCATACCTTAAAGACCTCAAAAAAATTAATACTTTGTTTTACATGGTCAGAAAAAATCTCACATAGCCATGACATTACTCAGAAATAAAAACAAATCATGAGGAATCATGCTACCAAATCTCAGACAATACTATAAATTGATAGTGATCAAAACAGCATGGTACTGGCACAAAAACAGACAGGTAGATTAATGGAACAGAATAGAGAACCAAGAGATGAACCCAGCTACTTCCCATTATTTGATCTTTGACAAGCCAATTAAAAACATTCAATGGGGAAAAGGTTCCCTATTTAACAAATGGTGCTAGGTGAACTGGCTGGCAACCTGTAGAAGACTGAAACTGGACCCACACTTTTCACCATTAACTAAGATAGACTCACTGGATTGAAGATTTATATTTAAGACATAAAACTATAAAAATCCTAGAAGAAAGTGTAGGGAAAATACTTGAAGAAATTGGCCTGGGGTGAATATTTTATGAGGAGGACCTCCCAGGCAATTGAAGCAACACCCAAAATACATTACTGGGACCTAATCAAACTGAAAAGCTTCTGCACAGCCAAGAACACAGTAAGTAAAGCAAGCAAACAGTCCTCAGAATGGGAGAAGATATTTGCAGGTTATGTCTCCAAAAAAGGTTTAATAACAAGATTTCACAGAGAACGCAAATGTATTAGCAAAAAAAGAACAAGTGATCCCATCTCGGGGGGGCAAGGGACTTGAAGAGAAACTTCTCTGAAGAAGACATGCACATGGCCTACAGACATATGAAAAAATGCTCATCATCCTTAATCATCAGAAAAATGCAAGTCAAAACTACTTTGAGATATCATCAAACCCCAGTAAGATTAGCCCACATCACAAAATCCCAAAACCAGAGATGTTGGTATGGATGTGGAGAAAAGGGAACACTTCTACACTGCTGGTGGGAATGCAAACTAATATGTTCCTTTTGGAAAGATGTTGGGAGAACACTTAGGAATCTAAAAATAGACCTTCCATTCAATTCTACGATTCCTCTGCTAGGAATTGGTCTATCCAGAAGACCAAAAATCACATTATAACAAATATGTTTGTACCAGAATGTTTATTGCAGCCCAATTCATAATTGCTAAATCATGGAAAAAGCCCAAGTGCCCATCGACCCATGAATGGATTAATAAATTATGGTATATGTACACCATGGAATATTATGCAGCCTTAAAGAAAAATAGAGACTTTACCTCTTTCATGTTTACATGGATGGAGCTGTATTCTTCTCAGCAAAGTATCTCAGGAATGGAAGAAAAAGTATCCAATGTACTCAGCCCTGCTATGAAACCAATTTATAGCTTTCATATGAAAGCTATAACCCAATTATAGCCAAGAAGAAGGAGAAATCAGATCAGTGGTTGCCTGAGGCAAAGAGGGTGATTTGATGGCAAAAGGGCATGAGAGAACTTTCTGAAGTAGATGGTAATGTTCTGCATATTCATTGTGGTGGTGGTTACATCCATAGGTATATATGACTTACCAAAACTCATTGAACTATAAGCCTGAAATGTGTACATTTTATTTATTCTAACTCAACAAAGTTGATGTTTAAAAAAATCTTCCTCCCAGAGAAAAGAAAAACATGAAAAATCTAAAAGCAAAATAATAATAATAATAATAATAATAATGTATCACCTTGTGGATTATAATTGAAAAGTTCTGCAAGTTATTAAGGAAAGGGGTTGATATTAATACAGTAAGCCCATTATAATTCATTTTGAACATTTTGAATACACACACACACATATATGTATATATATAGAGAGAGATGTTATCTAAATTTTAAAGATTGGTATGGTTAGTGTTTCTGTTTTTCTTTTTTTTTTTTATTAAATCATAACTGTGTACATTGATATGATCAT
>CAUYPK010013905.1:0-20481 GCA_963574355.1 Loris lydekkerianus
TTCAGTCAACCTAAGACAGGGACCAAACCATTGATGTTTGTATCCCCATGACGGGTAAGACTGAAACTGCAAGAGCAGGCAACCTAAGACAGGGGCTGTGTTTATCCGCCATACAAAAAACAAAAGAGGGAATTGTTGGGCCCTGCCATGTGCCTGAGGCCTAGTGCAACTCCTCGAGCCTGACTAGAAGTAGATCCATCGAGCTACTTCCGCGTAGCAATGACTCAGCAAGGCCCGGCCTAATACTGCCTCTACCTAGATACAGTCAACGTGGTACCATGCCACTGGCACAACCCTGTCACGCACGTCATCCCCCGCCTTCTTTCCCCGCCCCTTCCCCACGCTCTGTATAAGTGGCTGCTTGACGCAATAAAGTTGAGTTCCTGCTTAAAAAAAAAAAAAGGAAATCAGAAAGGAAGAGCAAAGAGAGGGAAGGAGGGAGGCGAGTGGGGCTTTGGTGTATGCCACACCTTTTGGGTGCAAGACACGACTGTAAGAGGGACTTTTATCTAAAAAATGCAATCAGTGTAACCTGGTTTATTGTACCCTCAATGAATCCCCAACAATAAAAAATAAAGAAAAAAAAATTTGTATATAGGGAAAAAAAAATAAAAAAATAATAAAATATAAGGCAGATTTCAATAGACTTAAATGGAAATATAGCTTTGGTATAATTTTGAAACAGGTAAAAAGCAAATTTTGAAGATAATGATCTTATTTATGTAAAAAATAATAAGATGCTTACAGTTCCTTAAATGGTGAGAATTGGGGTAGAAATAGGGGGTTTTACTTCTTAACTTGTGTACTTGTATTGTTTTAATTATAGTGATCATTTATAATTTTAAAAATCCCATACATTCATTTGATATCAACCCCAACCCTGAAATTATTATTGGATGAATTGTTCTCATCACGTTGGACCCTTGGTTCCCCCTTCTGATCCACTGTCACGCCCTGGCATGGACTCCATGGTCCTCGCCGTGCCTGTGATCCTGTTGCTCTCCACACTCCCGTGTCGGATTCCTTCCTTCACACCCTTAGCTTTTAGCTTTTAGTTCTCCTCCCAAACAACTTCCTGCCATGTCCTTCTGCGTGTCCAAATCTTGTGTATTTTCCAAGCCCTAGTGCAAGTCTCCCTTGCGTCACAATAGCTGCTCTTCTCCAAATTCCAGAAGACACAATATCTTGTCATTGACAACCATGCAGACAGGTTACAAAAGGAGAAGGTGATGTTTCAAGTACCCACGTAGAATGTGCAGATGATTGAAACTTTGCGTCGATGTCAGAAATTGTGCATAATTTCAATTTATCACTTGTAATTGATTGCCTTTTTTTCTTTCTGGGGATAAAAAAGAGCTGAGAAGAAAATAATCCCTTTCCTTTCCTTTCTCCTTTCCTTTCCCCTCCCCTCCCCTCCCCTCCCCTCCCCTCCCTTCCCCTCCCCTCCCCTCCTCTTCCTCTTCTTTCCCCAAGCTACAGTGCTGTGGTGTCACAGCTCACAGCCTCCTCAAACTTTTAGGTTCTAGTAATCCTCTTGCCTTAGCCTCCCAGCAGCTGGGATAACAGGTGTGCCCCACTACACTCAGCCAAATAAAAGAATCTTTAAGTCTTGTAGCCTCCTGACTGAACCCAAACTCTGACACATCAATGTCCTGGTTTAAACATACAATTCACCTCAGCTGATAGATCAGATAGCTCAGAGAAGCAGAATAAATGCTGTTGTTGATAAAGGACATTGATCTTTCTTGTCACTTTCCTTGATTAGTATGGTTACGCTGGGGCCCATGTTCTGTACACCTAGTAGAATAAATTTTGTGCATGTATTTTGACCTTGAGTACATGTGAGTGGTGTATGTGTTTGTTTGTTAAAGTCAAAGGGCTTGTTGTTGAGAATACCAAGTGATGTATCCTGAATCCTAGGATCATGTTATTATAATTTGTCCCAAGATGTTACCCACCTGTTTCTATTTTTATAACCTATATTTCAAGGTGAGGTTATATGTAAAATCAGGAATACTCAAAACTCAGAATTAAATTTCCGATATTTCATGACTAGCAAAACATAACGAATTAGATTTTGAAAACTTGAGGAAGAAGGCATTCACTGTCTGAAGGCAAACTGGCAGCTAACGTAATGACATTTCAAAATGAAAACATTCTCCTTTGCCTAGCTGCCTCAAAAAGGGGTTCAGCCTGTGAGGTTTTGAAATCCACTTTGATGTACTATCAGGAAAATGTAAGTCCTACACGCACACACTTTCTTGCCACAACCACTGAACAATTTTTGTTAAAAAATGAATGTTGATCAGCTTTGAGTCAACTTTGTGCAGATTCTGCAGAGATGGTTTCCTTGTGCTTTATTACTTCATTAACTGTGATGTGCCTCCCAAGGCAGATCCACCCAGCTTTGCTAAAGAAGCCTGCCACAGGCCACTTGGTCTCCTTTAATCCTGTCAACGTTCCAAAAACAGTGCAGATAACATCAGCTTTGGAGTCAGATTGCCCTAAATCTGAGTGCTGGTTCTGCCTTGTGAGTTGTATGCCTAATAGCAAGTTCCTTAACCTTTCTAAGCTTGAGTTTCCTCGTCAATAGCGTGGGCATAGTGACCATCTCATTTAGCACCTGGTGTGTGTGCATTTAAAAGATGAGTAGTCTTGGTGGCCTTCCTTTTGCAAGTGAGGAAATGGGTCTCCTACAAGTTTAACGACTCACTGCAGGTCAGTGACTTGAGGAAGATGTCCAGTCCCAGTCCTCTGAAGCCTGTGACTTTTCCTTAAGGAGTGCCATAACCCAAAGCATACCACCCCACACACCATACCTGCCACACCATACAGGCTCCTGTAGTAAGACACCACACTGCACCACATCACGGCCCAGTCGTGCCACACCGCCATGCCATGCCCACCCCATGTAGCACATTAGCTCACATCACGGCCCAGTTGTGCCACACTGCCATGCCATGGCCATCCCATGTAGCACGTTAGCTCACATCACGGCCCGGTCGTGCCACACCGCCATGCCATGACCATCCCATGTAGCACATTAGCTCATGTCACGGCCCGGTCGTGCTATACCGCCATGGCAGTAACTGTCCGTTAGTTGCTGTTCTCATTTGTCCTCTCTATGTGCCTCCCCCAAATACCACCTTACATGACATTTTCTGAGATCCCAGAGACCCATGTTCAATTTGCACCACTGGCACAAAAGACAAGGTTCTCAGCAGATAATGTGTTCATCGCAGAGGGAGGGCACCTTTATTCTTATCCAGACCTGCTATGGACTGATGGCAGCTCCACAAGGGAAGGCCCCATTCTGCGTCGCCCTGGATTTCCCTTTATAAAACATTTTAATGAACCACCCTAACTCCAGCTTTAGCTTAAGCTTGATCTTGTGGATTGTTCCAGGGTTTTTTTCTCTCAGACAATTGTCACAAAAATTCTTTGCTCTGACATTAATATCTTTGAAATTTAAGAAATACACCCACTGTGATGTCTAAAAGTGCACTTTAAAATGATTCAGTTATTTTTAAAAAAATCCACCAACTTATGTGCCTGCGCAGTGTAGTTGTCTGCAAATGCAACTGAGTGCAGGCAGTAGGTGTAAAAGTTTGTGACTAGAAAGAGGAGATTTAAGTCAAAGGACTGAACCAGGGGAGGAGCAGTAGTCTTGCTGTCCCTCTGTGTTATCAGCTTACAGGCGTGTCCAGGTCAGAGTTTAGAGGGACAAAAACAGACTAGGCTGTATCCCCCTATCGGAAGCAGCAGTGATGAATCTGGAACACAGTCATTGACTCATCTCATCAGTGATTCAGCAGACATACAGAAAAAGGTAATTGGCAGCAGAGGCAGGAAAGTCAGTGGCCATGGGGTGGAGATGGGGAGGAAAACATTGAGAAGTGGGGCTGTAGGGGAAGACTTCCCAGAGGAGAGGGACTTTGTTGGGGACTTGATTGAGATTTGGGGAGGAGCAAAAAAGCCTTTCAGTTGAGGGGAAGCAATTGAGCAAAGGCATAGGAGTAGAAAATCTCATGGTATATTTGTGGGCTTGAGCAGGTGTGTTTCTTGAACAGTCTCAGAAAAAGCCATCAGGATAGGCTGGGACTGTGTTGAAGAGGATCCTGAATTCTAACTCAAGGGATGGGCAAGGTGGCCATCAGTGGCTCTGGAATAGAGAAGTGATGTGGCAAATGCCGTGTTTTAGAGAGATGAACATGTCAGCCTTGTGCAGGGAGGTACAGGGTGGGGAGAGGTGAGGCTAGGAGAGGAGAATGCTTAGAACACCATCACAATAACCCTGGCAGAAGGTGGTAGGAGTTGAGCTGGGGAAGTAGCCATGGAGTGGGAAGGAGGGGAGAGAGAAAGGTCATAAAGGCCTTTTAAAGAACATAAGGTATTCCAGATATATGACATCCTGGAATGGGCAAAACTGTGGAGATAGGAAAAAGATCAGTGGGGGGTTACAGGGGAAGAAGGGTTGGAGAGGCAGGGCACAGAAGATTTTTAAGGCAATGAAAATACTCCATGTAGTAGATGTTCACTTTAAAGGAGTGAATTATATGGTGTGTCTTTATACTTTTGTCCAAATCCACAGAACATACAACACTAAGAGCGAACCCTGATGTGAACGGCAGACTTCGGGTGCTGATGTGGCAAGGCAGGTTCACCAGCTGTAATGCAAGTGCCCTCGGCATGGCAGTAATGGTGGAGGCAGTGCGTGTGTGTTCCTGGTCAGTTTGAGCTGGTATAACAAAACCCACTAAACTGGGTGGCTTGTGAACAATGAGCATTTATTTCCTACAGTTCTTGAGGTTAGCAAGTCCGAGATCAAGGCGCTGAGGGTGGCGAGGGTCTACTTCCTGTCTCGTGGGGGCGCCTTCTCTCTGTGTCCTCCAAGGTGGACAGGGCCAGGTAAGTTCCCTGGAACCTCTTTTAGAAGGGCACTAACTCCATTCATGGGAACTCCACCCTCATGATCTAATCACCTGTCAGTGCCCTCAGCCCCAAATGCTCACCTTAGAGCTTAGGATTTCAACATGTGAATTTGGAAGGGCCACAAATCTTCAGCATGTGTGGAGGCAGCATGTGGGAAATCTCTGGACCTGCATCTCAATTTTTCTATGAACTCAAATCTGCTCTAAAAAAATATCATTTTTTCAAAAAGAGCGTATTATGGGAACTAGCTAGATAATTTTATACAGGGAGAGAAAGAAAAAGAACTAGTGAAGTGCAAACAAATTTATAGTATAATTTTTTTTTTTTGCTACTAACGTTGTACACAGCATTGAGGAAATGCGAGTGTAGGATTCTATCAACAAATGATAAATAGAAACATGTTTGGAGATGGCCATTGTTTTTGTTTCAAAGGTGATTCCTTGCATGGTAGAGGAAGCAGACCTTTTTCTGTATTGAAAACATTTAGAGTAAGATGCAGCTGCATTAGGTGGGTAACTTAGAAGATGAGGCAATAGGTCCATTACTCTGTGAATATGTAAAAACAGCCAAATTGTTCACTTTAAAGGAGTGAATTATGTGGTGTGTTATTTTAAAAAGTGATGGAAAACCTATATAGGATTTTGAGGACCTTTCCTTAAAATCTAAGTAAATTACAAATAATTATTCACCTTAAAACAGATTGTTCCTCAAAGAAGGCCCCAGAACACAGGATCACCTTTTCATCTTTAGACAGTGGCAAGAAAAAAAAACAAAAATCTCACCCTTCCAGCTCATCAGAACATTCTCTTTCATTCAGTCTCTGTGTTCTGCAGCCTTGTCCTTTCCAAGGCACTGTGAGTAACTCTCAAAGAGTTAGGCCACGATCTGTCTACTAATCCAGGATTTTTCCTCTAACAGGATGTTTTGCTAAAGTGAAAACTTCCCAGGCAATGCAAACCTTGGCTCTTCCTAGGATAAAGAACAGCTCACTGAATCATGAATCCTGTTTTATTCAACATCAATTTTGCAAAACCGAAAGCTAAATCTATCATTCTGACAGATAAGCTTTAAGTAAGGAAGCGACTCTGGGAGAGAAATAGTCGTAACTTGTAGTCTTAAACCCCCAAGCATGTCATCAGCTTCAGCGTTGTCTTTTGCTAGAGAATGAAGGCTCACTTTCTTTTTTTTTAACTAGTCACTTAGATAAAACTGGTAAAGAATTGAGTGTACTTGGATTTCTCAGTTCCCATTTGTCATGTTGTATCATAGGCCACTTAATTTCAGAAGGAGGATGTTTTCTAGGTGACATAGAGGTTCTTGGAGACTCCCTGGAATAGCCATCTCTCATGGAAGGCTGTGCTGTCAAACATGTCACAGCCTTCAAACTGTGGGCCTGCTGATTTGGTGGCTGTCAGGGAAGATGAGTAGGAGTGGATGAGTAGGAGATGGAAAACGGTCACCGCCAAGCTGTTTGCAGGCAACTGCTCTCCCTGACCCAGGCAGCTTCAGGGCCAAGGACTCTGGGAGACATGAAAGCCAGTTCACTTCTGATCACTGATTCAGGTCTGTAATTCTCGATTTTCAACGTGTACCTCTCTTTCCAGTGCCATTAAGTTTAAAGAAGCATTTTTTTAAAAACAAGAAAACACGTTTTATTACTATATTAGAGACAATTATTTTAGGATGTTTTTACTTAAATGTTTGTTATAATCAATTTTTTTTTTTTGCTCCGAGTTCTTAGTACTTTTCTTTTTTAATCAGAGAGAGGATGAGAGGATCCCTTTTTTAACTTAGATAAGTGTTCTTCTTATATGAATGAATTAGATAATGCTGAAGTCAGAGATTTTAGCATATCCATCACCAGACTACCCAATAGTTAAGTTTTTAATCCCTCATTCCTCTACCATCTGGCCCCTTCTAAGTTTTTCAGTGTCCTTTACTCCACTTTATATATAACCATGTGGACCCCTCGTTTAGCTCCCACACAGTAGTGAGAATGTGTGGTGTTTGTTTTTCCAGTCCTGACATGCTGCACTCAGCAATATGATTTCCACTTCTGTCCATGTTCCTGCAAACGACATTATTTCATTCCTTTTTATGGCTAAGTAGTATTCCATGGGGAGAGAGTGTGTGTGTGAGAGAGAGAGAGAGAAAGAAAAAGAGAGAGAGAGAGAGAGAGAGAGAGAGAGAATACATTTTCTTTATCCATTCATCATTTGATAAGCACTTAGGTTGATTCCACACCTTTGCAATTGTGAGTTGTCCTGTAATAAACATTTGGGTACAGGAGTCTTTTTGACAAAATGACTTATTTTCCTTTGGGTAGATACAAGCGGTGGGATTGCTAGATTGAATGGTAGGGCTGCTTTTAATTCATTGAGGAATGTCCATATTGTTTTCCACAGAGGTTGTGCCAAGTTATACCCCACCAACAATGTATAAGTGTGCTTTTTACTGCATCCACACCACCATCGCTTGTTTTCTGGTTTTTTAATAATGCCCATTCTGATACGGGTAAGGTGGTATCTCATTGTGGTTTTAATTTATATTTCCATGACAGTTAATGATATTGAGCACATTTTCATATGTCTGCTGTCCATTTGTCTATCATCTTTTGAAAAAACTTCATGTCTTTTGCCCACATTTTAATGGAGTTGCTTGATTTTTCTTATTGCTGATTTAAGTTCTTTGTAGGTTCTAGATATTAGCCATTTTCCAGATTTGTAGTTTGTGAGTATTTCCTCCTATTCTGTAGGTTGTCTATTTACTAGGTTGATGATTTTCTTTGCTGTGCAGAAACTTTAATTGAACTAAGTCTCATCTATTTATTTTTGTTATTTCTGTATTTGCTTTTGGGTTCTTAGTCATAAAGTCTTTGGCTAGGCTTATTTAGATGAGTTTTTCCTATGATTTCATGTGGAATTCTTATGGTGTCAAGTCTTACTTACATTTAGGTCTTTAATCTGTCTTGAGTTAATTTCTGTATATGGTGAGAGAGAGGGATTTTGTTTCACTCTTCTGCATGTGGCTGTTCGATTTTTCCAGTACCATTTATTAGGGCGTTCTCTCCCCAGTTTATGTTGTTGTCTGGTTTTATTTTGGGATTCTCTATTCTGTTCCATTGCTCTACGTTCCTACCTTTATACCAGTACCATGCTGTTTAGTTACTGTAGATAGCCTTGTAGTATCATTGGAAGTCAGGTAATACAAAGCCTTCAGCTTTTTTTTTTTTTTTTTTAATATATATTTTGCTTATTCAGGTTGTTTTTATGTTCCATGTGAAGTGGAAAATTATTTTTTATATATCTGTGAAAAATGACAGCATCATTTTGATGGGAATTGCATTGAATTTGTAAATCACTTTGGGAAATATGGACGTTGTAGCAATGTGGATTATTCTAATCCCTGAGCATGGAATGTTTTTCCAATTGTTTGTTTATCTGTGATTTCTTTCATCAGTGTTTTGTAGTTCTCCTTGTAGAGATCTTTAACCTCATTGGTTAAATATTTTCACAGGTATCTTATCTTCTTTGCAACAATGGTAAATGGTATTGAATTCTTGATTTGATTCTCAGCTTGACTTTTATTAGTATATAGAAATGCTACTGATTTGTGTACAGTAAGTTTCTAACTTGAGACTTTGCTGAATTTCTTTATCAAATGTAGGAGTCTTTTGGCAAACTCTTTAGGATTTTCTAAATATATGATCAGATCATCGGTAAACAGTGATATTTGGATGCCTTTTATTTCTTTCTCTTACCTGCTTGCTTTGGTTAGGACTTCCAGCATTATACTGAGTAGAAGCAGAGACCGGGCCCCCTTGTCTTGTGTCAGTTCTTAGAGACAATTCTTTCAACTTATTCCCATTCAGCACATGTTAGTCGTGCATTTTTCATACGTAGCTTCTATGTCTAATTCACTGAGAGTTTTTGTCATAAAATAGTGCTAGATTTTATTGAATGCTTTGCCTCTACTGGGATGATTATATGGTCTTTGTTTTTACTTCTGTTCAAGTGATGAATCACGTTTATTGATTTGCATATGTTGAGCCATCCTTGCATCCTGGGATGAAATCCACTTGATCGTGGTGGATTATCTTTCTGATGTGCTGTTGAATTCAGTTTGCTTGTATTTTGTTGAGAATTTCTGCGTCTATGTTCATAAGGGACACTGGTTTGTAGTTCTTCTTTTTTCGCTGTGTCCTTTGCTGGCTTGACATCATGGTGATACTGACTTCATAGAATGAGTACACAGAGGTTTTCATAGCAGTCATGGATAAGTAATACTCTGTATTTCTGTGATATCAATTGTAATGTCTTATTTTCATTTCTAGTTGAGCTTATGTGAGCTATTTTCTATTTCTGGTTTATCTAGCTAATGGCCTATCCATTTTGTTTATCTTTTCAAAGAATTAACTTTTTGTTTCACCGATCCTTTGTATTGTCATTTGTTTGTTTGTTTCTATTTTATTTAGTTCTATTCTGAGCTTTGTTATTTCTTTCCTTCTGCTTCATTTGGGTTTTGTTTGTTCTTTTTCCAGTACTTAAAATGTGGAAGTTGTTAATTTGTGGTCATTCTATCCTTTTTATTTAAGCATTTAAGGCTATGAATTTTTTGTTTACTTTTACTGTATCCCATAGATTTTGGAAGCTTGTGTCACATTTTTCATTGAATTTGGCAGCACGTTGTTTAATTTCCACGTATTTGTGCATTTTTGAGAAATTTTCTTCTAGTTTTATCCCACTATGGTATGAGAAGATACATGTTATGATTTCAATTTTCCTAAATTTGCTGAGAGACTTGTTTTGTGGCCCAACCTATGATCTATTTGGAAAATCTCTTGTGTGCTGATGAGAATAACATATATTCTGCAGGATGTTCTGTAACTGACTTTAGATCCATTTGTTCTATAGTCCCATTTATGTCCAGTATTTTGTTGATCTGCTACTGCAATCACCTGTCTAGTTCTGTTAGTAGAGTGTTGAAATCCCTGGCTATTATAATGTTGCCATTTATTACTTTCCTTAGACATAGTAGAATTTGATTTATGAATCTGGAGCGTCCTGTGTTAGGTACATGTATATTTAGAATTATTATATATTCTTGTTGAACTGATCCCTTTATCATTATGTTATGACCTTCTTCGCCTTTTCTTTAACCATTGTTGATTTAAGTCTATTTTATCTATTATGGAAATAACTACTTATGCTTACTTTGGGTTTCCATTTGCATGAATTTTTTTTTTTTTTCCTACCTCCTTATCTTGAGTCTATGAGAATCTTTATGAGTTAATTGGGTTTCTTGGAGACAGCATATATTTGGGTGGTGTTTTTAATCCATTCAGGCAACTGCATCTTTTGAGGAGGGCATTAAGACTGTTCACATTTAATGTTTGTATTAATATGTGAGATATTGTTCTAGTCATCATTTTGATTGTTACCTAGATGCTTTGTTCTCACCCTTGTGTTACTATTTTATAAGTTATAACTGTCAGTTATAACTTTGAGGTGTTTTTACATTGGTGAGTATTAGTTGTTCTGTTTGTTCTATGTATAGAACGCTTTTAAGAATTTCTTGTGCAGTAGGTCTACAATTCTCTTAATGTTTGCTTGTCTGGGAAAGACTTTATTTCTTTTTCACTAATGAAACTTAGTTTTGCAGGATTCAAAATCCTTGGCTGGCAGTTATACTGTTTAAGAAGACTAAAAACAGGACCCAAATCCCTCTTGCATGGAAGGTCTCTGTTGAGAAGTCTGCTATTTGTCTGATTGCTTTTCTTTTGCAAGTTACTTGATATTTTCACCTCACAACTTTTGTAGGAGCTCCTTTTTTTATGTTTATTTTGGTCAGTCTAATAACTATATGCCTCTGTGATGCCCCTTTTACAATGAATCTCCCAGGTGTTTGCTGAGCTTTTTATAGCTGGATGTCTAAATCTCTAACAAGAATAGGAAATGTTTCCTCAATCATCCCTCAAAAAGGTTTTCTAGTCCTTTTGCTTTTAATCTTTACCTGAGAGTTGCCTGTAATTCTTATATTTGGCCATTTTTATATAATCTCATATTTTTTGTAGACTCTGTTCCTCTTGATTTTTTGTTCTTTATATTTAACTGACTGAGTTAATTAGAAAGAATTGTCTTCAAGGTCTGAAATTAATTCTTTTGCTTTTTCTAATCTATTCTTAAAACTTTCTACTATGGTTTGTATTTTTCTACATGAATTTTTTATTTCCACAAGGTTTTTTATATATATTTTTTATCTCTTTAGTAAATTTTTTATTCATTTCTGAATTACTTTTCTGGTTTCTTTGAGTTGGTTTTCCATGTTCTCTTGGATCTCATTGAGCTTTGGAATTCATTTCAGTTTTTTCATTTTGGTTGGGATCCATTGCTAGAAAGCTGATGTGTTCCTTTGGGCGTGTCCTTTCGCATAATTTCTTGTACTTCTGGAGTTCTTGCACTGAATCCTTCTAACATGGTGCACCTGCCACTTCTTGTTTTTGTATTTTCTTTTGTTTAGGTGATACCCCCTCCTCCCCAATCTCTTAAGGGTGTGCCTCTGGCATATGTTGGGTAAGGACCTTTGGCTTTGCTTGGGGTTTAAGTTATGGATGGAAATCTTGGTTATAGACATCCTTAGTGTGGTGGTTCCTAATTGCTAGTTATTTGTAGTTTGTAGTGGTGGTGTACTCTGAGTGTGGGCAGACTAATTTTGATCAGCATGGGGAGATCATGATCTTTGAAATCCTTTCTTGTTCCCTAGCCCTATAGTCTTCCTAACAGTGTATATTGTACTGGGATTCCCAGTTTAATTTCTAAGTTACTAGGTGGTGCTTATTGGTAAGAGTCAGCCATATCCTGTATGACTGAGTCAGTAAATGCTGTAATGGGCTGTACAAATTGTCCTTCCTGCCAATAAGTGGTGTTTGCAGGTAAGAGGCAGTTGCTGTTTGATGGAACCTGTGACTGGCTGTAGTGAATCAGGAGAAGCACTTGGATGTCCCAGGCAGTGGGCAGAGTTCTGGCGTTCCCATGGAACTCCTTTCTGTGTTCCATTGTAGCTGGCTGAGGCAGATAGATGAGTGAGGTTGATTGGGGCTGGGTCAGGTGACTCTGTGTTTAGGTTCAAGAAAGGCAAGCACAAGAGCTGTTTCAGCAGGGGTCAAGGGAAGGGTTAGCTGGGGAAAGCCACCAGAGTGGGGCAGAAGTGGTCCCACCAAGCCAAAAATTCTGCTGATGGCAGAGAGGTACAGTCTGGGATTCACAGTCTGGTAGATGTGAGTGGGTTTCACTTCTGGTGTCTGGCCCCAACCAGCAGCACAAACTAGCTGAATTCACCAGCATTGGCACTGATAGCTTGGAGCTTCCCTGCCCAGGATTGTGCCCTGGTCCCAAAATGTGGCTTTCCTACGAGAGAGCAGTATTCCGTGGGTGTGCTGCAGCTTAGACCTACACTATACTCTCCTTTTAGTTCTTGCCACATTGGTTCCCTCACTGTCCAAAATTAGCACAGTTCTCCTTTCTGTGTCCTTGAGCACCACAGTTGAGTCCTGGGAGTGTGGGACCTGGCCTCTGATTCCCCAGGTTTAATCCCTGACCATTCCAGGGAGAAGTGTGCTGGTCTGGAGTTGCCAATGGAGTGCCCAAGCGGGGTTACTGTCCCTCCACTTCAGGCTGTGCCTGGCTCTGCTGACACATCCAGGAGGAAAGCACCAGGGAGGCTGATGGGCAGGGGCCCACAGGCAGAGTAGCCGTTGGTCTGCTTCTGGTCTTTAAAAGGAAAGGCATGAATCTCACTCTCTGTGGTAGCCTTGGTGTGGTGAACACACCTGTGGGGGGGAAGCACCCACTCCTGAAAGCTGTGATAGGCTGTATAACCTGACAAGGGGCTAAATTATCCCTTGGGTGACTTGGGACAACTCATGGGAACTTCCACAGCTGCATCAGCAGACTTTCCACAGTGCTCCAAATCTCTCAGGGGTTGGTCTCTGCTGAAATCTTGCTCCTTCTTGTTCTGCTTCATACCTTCTTCCTGCGAAAGCTCCAGTGGGTTCTAGCACTTTCCCCTCAGAATTATACATGGGTCATGTTTTTGTTTTCCACCTAAAATTTCCCTTCTTTCTGAGCTGATCTGGTGAGTGATGTCTCTGGTCAGCCTTCCTTCTTCTACAGTTTTTTTTTTTTTAAATTATTATTATGCTCCCAATGTTTGAAAAATATTCTTCACTTTAACAGAACACTTAATATTAGCTCCATTTAAATAATCATTGGTGTTTTTTTGTTTTTGTAATTTTAGGGAGAAGGGTAATTCAGATATTTCTCTAATAGAACATTTCTACCTCTGTGCTCAGAGAATCTTTTGGTATACCAGTCTTTTTTTTTTTTTTTTTTCCTAGAATGTTCTATGTTTTCATTTCAGAATGGTAGAAGGGGCTTTATTAAGTTATAATAGTATCATCTTAAACCACAGACCCTTTATCCCAACTGTAATGCATAAGAATGGGCTTTGCCCCCCACAGAGAAGTCCATCTGTGGGCACCAAACCCTTCTCATTCCTTTTCTGTGTACAGTATTGGTAAATTACAACTTTTCATGCTCAACTCAGTCATCGTTACAGTCAGTACAGGCTCTAGGTAAGTTGCATCCCTGGAGAGTACTTTAAAAACCACCACCTGCTCCTGGAGCTGTTCAGATATTGTGTCCTCGTACTTGGGGGATTTTATCCTCTAAGGCAGACTCCACGGAGAATTAGTGTAGGTTGGCTTCATGAAGCTCCTTCTGGCCCAAACTACCCTGATTGCATGTCATTAGAGATAAAGGAACAAACGAACAGTCAGATGATAGTGTGTTGGAAATGAGTAGCATCCTTCCTATAAAATAGAGATGATAGTAAAACTAACAGGGCATTATCTCACTTAATCCTTATAACATCCCAATAAGGTGAGGTGCCTTATTTAAAAGATGAATAAACTAAGGCTTTAATGAAGTCCTCTAGCTTCTCACAACTGGGATAGTGGTTGAGCCAGAGTACAAACTGCCTAAACTGCAGGCCACCAACCGAACGAGTTCCATTCTGTGTGGATGAGTCAGCATTAAAAACTAAAGATTTCAGCCTTGAAGCTTTCCTCAGGAAAAGTAAAATTATCTTCTGCAAGTCATCTTTGTCATCCTATACCTTGCCAGAGAATTTTTAAAAATAAGACAGCTAGCCTTCATGAGACTGCTGAATTTGTCTGCCTCATGGTTCATCTTTCTGATCTATGACATTAGTAAACAAAAGCCTGATTTTATCAGCATGTGTTGTGATTTAATGGTAGCAGTGCTGGCTTATTTGCATCCTTCTACTTAGCTTTTGATTAGAAATGGTGACCTGTGGATCCTTTTGTCTTTATTGCACGTGATGTCCTGAAAAATTACTTGTAAATTGAAATTTTGAAGGTCAGTGCCATTGTTAAGTGCATCTAGGTAAGTGGATTTGCTGTGCCCTCCAACTACAGCTGCCTCCTGAAAGGGCATCTATGGGTTCACATGTTGTTGACTCTCAAGGCATCTGCCTACTCACAAATTAGACTTCTAGATGGCCAAGGGTACAGATGGAAAGAATGAAGAAATTAGATATCCCAAGAAATCCTGGGTTTCGTATACATATGTAGTAATTTCTAATCTAGACAAGGAAAGCACTTTTATTTAGTGGATTTCTATTTAACAACATGACAATATGGCTTTCTACCTAGGGTACCCGGCTTATGCACCCTGTCTCAGTTCCCACATCTGCCAGCTCTGCAGGAAACACTGACAAGAATTAATTGGCTTTCCAAAGCACTGAGGCTCAGTTCAGCTTTTCACTTCCAACAATCCCCATAGGACTCTGCTGTAACATAATTTACTCTTTAGGAGGACTTTCTGTTTATAAGATAGGCATCTCAGATAGGCATCATATAATGTATATATATCTTCAAATTCAGTAGGTTAGGACTCTGAGAATCCTTTAGGGTATTCAGCTAAACTTTCAAAAATGGAACATAACCACATTCAAAGATAGGATTCTAACACGGCCCCATATGAAACATGTGGAAAACATTTTCTTTTTCTTTTCTTTTCTTTTTTTTTTTTTTAATTGTTGGGGACTCATTGAGGGTACAAAAAACCAGGTTACACTGATTGCATTTGTTAGGTAAAGTCCCTCTTACTATTATGTCTTGCCCCCAAAAGGCGTGTCACACACCAAGACCCCACCCCCCTCCCTCCGTCCCTCTCTCTGCTCTTCTTTTCCCCCACCCCTCCCTTCTTCATTCTCTCTCTGATGTCCTCTTCCCCTATCCCCACTGTATCATTAATTGTCTTCATATCAAAATTGAGTACATAGGATTCATGCTTCTCCATTCTGGTGATTCTTTACTAAGAAAAATGTGTTCCACTTCCATCCAGGTTAGTACAAAGGCTGTAAAGTCTCCATTTTTTTAAATGGCTGAATTGTATTCCTTGGTGTACATATACCACAGCTTGTTAATTCATTCCAAGTTGGGCATTTAGGCTGTTTTCACATTTTGGTGATTGTAAATTGAGTTGTAATAAACAGTCTAGTGCAAGTATCCTTTTAATAAAAGGATTTTTTTCCTTCTGGGTAGATGCCCAGTAATGGGATTGCAGGATCAAATGGGAGGTCTAGCTTGAGTTCATTGAGAGTTCTCATGCTTCCTTCCAAAAAAGGTTGTATTAGTTTGCAGTCCCACCAGCAGTATAAAAGTGTTCCCTTCTCTCCATATCCACGCCAGCATCTGCAGTTTTGAGATTTTGTGATGTGGGCCATTCTCGCTGGGGTTAGATGGTATCTCAGGGTGGTTTTGATTTGCATTTCTCTAATTATTAGGGATGATGAGCATTTTTTCATATGTTTGTTACCCATTTGTCTTCTTTAGAGAAGGTTCTATTCATGTCTCTTGCCCACTTATCTATGGGATTGTTGGCTTTTTTCATGTGGATTAATTTGAGTTCTCTATAGATCCTAGTTATCAAGCTTTTGTCTGATTCAAAATATACAAATATCCTTTCCCATTGTGTAGGTTGTCTATTTGCTTTGTCTGTTATCTCCTTAGATGAACAGAAACTTTTCATTTTAATTAAGTCCCACTTGCTTATTTTTTTTGTTGTTGTTGCAATTGCCACTTAAGTCTTCTTCATAAAGACTTTCCCCAGGCTGATATCTTCAAGTGTTTTTCCTATGCTTTCTCTGAGGATTTTTATCATTTCATGCCTTAAATTTAGGTCTTCTATCCGTCTTGAATAAATTTTTGTGAGAGGAGAAAGGTGCAGGTCCAGTTTCAGTCTTCTACATGTGGATATCCAGTTCTCCTAGCACCATGTATTGAATAGGGAGTCTGTCCCCCAGTTTATGTTCTTGTTTGGTTTATCAAAGATTAGATAGCTATAGGGCGTTAGTTTCATTTCCTGGTTTTCTATTCATTCCAAATGTGTATGTCTCTGTTTTTGTGCCAATACCATACTGTTTTGACCCTTATCGCTTTGTAGTAGAGCCTAAAGTCTGGTATGCTGATGCCCCCAGCTTTGTTTTTATTACTAAGAACTGCCTTAGCTATACAGGGTTTTCTCTGATTCCATACAAAGTGAAGAATGATTTTTTTCCAAGTCTTGAAAGTATGATGTTGGTATTTTAATAGGGATGGCATTGAATTGGTAGACCGCTTTGGGAACATTTTAACAATGTTGATTCTTCCCAGCCATGAGCATGGTATATTCTTTCATTTGTTAATATCCTCTACTATTTCTTTTCTTAGGGTTTCATAATTTTCTTTATAGAGGTCCTTCACCTCTAAGTATTTCATTTTCTTTGAAGCTATGGTGAAGGGAGTTATGTCCTTAATTAGCCTCTCATCTTGGCTGTTATTGGTGTATACAAAGGCTACTGACTTGTGGACACTGATTTTATATCCTGAGACATTACTGAATTTTTTGATGACTTCCAGGAGTCTTGAGATGGAGTCTTTGGGGTTCTCTAAGTATAAGATCATATCGTCAGCATAGAGGGAGAGTTTGACCTCCTCTGCTCCCGTGTGGATGCCCTTTATTTCCTTCTCTTGTCTGTTTGTATTGGCTAGAACTTGCAGCAGTATGTTGAATAGTAGTGGCGACAGAGGACAATGTTGTCTAGTTCCAGTTCTAAGTAGAAAAGCTTTCAGTTTTACTCCATTCAGTAAATATTACCTGTGGGTTTGTCAGTTTAAAGCTTCGATCAGTTTAAGAAAGGTGCCACCTATGCTTATACCCTAGATATTCTAATTAGAAAAGGGTGCTGGATTTTATTGAGTACTTTTTCTGCATCTAATGAGAGGATCATATGGTCTTTCTTTTTGCTTCTGTTGATATGGTGAATAACGTTTATGGACTTGCGTATATTAAACCAGCCTTGCATCCCTGGGATGAAACCTACTTGATGATGATGTATAACTTTTTGGATGATAAGCTGTAATCTTTTGGCTAAGATTTTGTTGAGAATTTTTGCATCTATATTCATTAGTGAAATTGATTTGAAGTACTCCTTTTTAGTTGGGTCTTTTCCTGGTTTTGGTATCAAGGTGATGTTTGCTTTGTAGAACGTGTTGAGGAAGATCCCTTCCTCCTCAATTTTTTGGAATAATTTCTGCAGTATGGGAATAACCTCTTCTTTGAAGGTTTGCTAGAATTCTGGTGTGAAGCTATCCAGATCAGGGCATTTTTTTGTTGGGAGATTTATTTTACTGTTTCTTTGATCTCAGTGCTTGAAATAGGTCTGTTCAGGAGATCTATTTCACCTAGGTTAAGTCTAGGGAGAGGGTGTGATTCCAGATATTGATCCATTTCCTTCACATTGTCAAATTTCTGGGCATAGAGTTTCTCGTAGTATTCAGAGGTAATCTCTTGTATCTCTTGTTATTTCCCCTTTTTCATTTGCGATTGAGGTTACTAAATCTAGAGATTTTACTTTTCTATTTCCAGTTAGTCTGGCCAAAGGTTTATCTATTTATTTATTTTTAAAAAAAACTTTTGTTTCATTAATTTTTTGAATGATTTTTTTTTTTCAATTTCATTAGTCTGTGATTTAATTTTGGATATTTCTTTTCTTCTGCTGAGTTTAGGCTTAGATTGTTCTTCTTTTTCCAATTACAGAGATGTCTTCTGAGTTTGTTGATGTGCTATCTTTCTGTTTTTTTTTTTTTTGATATAGGCATCTAAAGCAATAAATTTTCCTCTCAGGACTGTTTTTGCTGTATCCCTCAGGTTTTGGTAGCTTGTGTCTTCATTGTTGTTATGCTCAAGAAAGTTAATGATTTCCTCTCTTATTTCTTCCTGCACCCAACTGTCATTCAGCATAAGGTTGTTTTATTTCCATGACTTGTGTGGTGTTGAACATTTTTACTGGAGTTGAGTTCCACCTTTAGTGCCTTGTGGTCTCAGAAGATACAAGGTAAATTTTCAATTCTTTTGATTCTGTTGAGGTTTGTTTTGTGTCCAAGGATATGATCAATTTTGGAGAATGTTCCATGGGCCAATGAGAAGAATGTATATTCTCTAGCTTTGGGATGGATTGTTCTATATATGTCTATCAAGCACAGTTGTTCTAGGGCAGTGGTTCTCAACCTTCCTAATGCCATGGCTTTTTTCATACAGCTCCTGTGGGTCACAACCCACAGAATGAGAACCACTGTTCTAGGGTCTCATTTAAGTCCCTTATATCTTTGTTTAATTTCTTTTTAGAGGATCTGTCCTGTTCTGTAAGAGGAGTGTTAAAGTCCTCTGTTAACTGCTGTAAACCTGCTGTTATGGTGTTATAAGATATCATATTGCTCAGACTAATTAAGGTCTGTTTCAAGAATGTGGGAGAATTTAAGATGGGTGCATAAATATTTAGAACTGAAATGTCTTCTTGTATTTTTTCCTTGACCAATATGAAGTGTCCATCTTTGTCTTTTTTGACTTTAGTTTCTTTAAATCCATTTGTATCTAAAAATAAGATTGCAACCCCTCTCTTTTTTTTTTTTATTAAGTCTGTGTACATTATTGGCTGTGTAAATTAATATAATTGTGGGGTACAATGTGCTGGTTTTATGTACAATTTGAAATATTTTCATCAAACTGGTTAACATAGCCTTCATGGTATTTTCTTAATTATTATGTTAAGACATTTATATTCTACATTTAGTAAATTTCAAATGTACCCTTATAAGATGCACTGTAGGTGTGGTCCCTCCAATTACTCTCGCTCCACCTATGCTCCCCCCTCCCCTCCCCTCCCTATTTCCTTTCCTCATATTCTTGGGCTATAATTAGGTTATAGTTTTCATAGTAGGGCTGATTACATTGGATACTTTTTCTTGCATTCTTGAGATACTTTGTTAAGAAGAATGTGTTCCACCTCCATGTAAACATGAAAGAGGTAAAATCTCCATCTTTTTTAAGGCTGCATAATATTCCATGGTGTACATATACCACAATTTATTAATCCATTCATGAGTTGATGGGCACTTGAGCTTCTTCCATGACTTACCAATTATGAATTGGGCTGCAATAAACATTCTGGTACAAATATCTTTGTTATAATGTGATTTTTGGTCTTCAACACCTCTTTTCTTCTAAATTCCGTTTGCCTGAAAAATTGTCTTCCAATCCTTAAATTAAAACTCTGAGTTTTAATTTGTCTTTTGAGGCTAGGTGTGTTTCCTGGAGATAGCAGATGGAT
The DNA here is from genome assembly GCA_963574355.1 of Loris lydekkerianus. NCBI lineage: Eukaryota > Metazoa > Chordata > Mammalia > Primates > Lorisidae > Loris > Loris lydekkerianus. The sequence goes on from CAUYPK010013905.1 coordinate 19,666, forward strand.
GGCTTGTGTTTTTTAATCCGATCAGCTGGTCTATGCCTCTTCAGTGGGGAATTCAAGCCATTAACATTTATTGAGATAATTGGTAAGTATGGTAGCATTCTATCCATCTTACTTTGTGAAAGTCCATTGCTTAGTTTTATCTTTTGCATCATTGTGGAAGCTAGGTTCTGTCCTTTAATTTCTGAGTGTTTATTTTGCTGGTGGTCCTTTGTGATGGTCAGTGTGTAGAATAGATTGAAGTATTTCCTCTTAAGCTGGTCTTGTTATGGCAAATTTCCTCAATGTTTGCATATCAGTAAATTATTTGATTTCTCTATCAATTTTAAAGCTTAGCTTAGCAGGATATAGAATTCTGGGTTGGAAATCATTCTGTTTAAGTAGATTAAAGGTAGATGACCATTGTGTTCTGGCTTGAAAAGTTTCATTAGAGAAGTCTGCAGTCACAATGATGGATTTTCCCCTGTAGGTCAATTGGCACTTACTCCTGGCAGCTTGCAGAATCTTTTTTTTTGTCTTGACTTTGGACAGGTTCATCACAATGTGTCTTGGAGAAGCTCTATTTGAGTTGAGGTGACCTGGAGTCTGATATCCCTCTGAAAGGAGTGTGTCAGAATCTTTGGTGATATTTGGAAAATTTTCATTTACAATATTGTCTAGTATGGCTTCCATTCCTCTAGGGCATTCTTCTTCTCCTTCTGGGATACCTACAACTCATATGTTTGAATGCTTCCTGAAGTCCCATAATTCTGTCAGTGAATGTTCTGCTTTCTCTCTCTTTTTTTCCGCCTCTTTAACTATCTGAGTTATCCCAAGAAC
>CAUYPK010013906.1:0-26393 GCA_963574355.1 Loris lydekkerianus
TCATCCTTAATCATCAGAGAAATGCAAATCAAAACTACTTTGAGATATCACCTAACCCCAGTAAGAGTAGCCCGCATAACAAAATCCCAAAACCAGAAATGTTGGCATGGATGTGGAGGAAAGGGCACACTTCTACACTGCTGGTGGGAATGCCCACTAATACGTTCCTTCTGGAAGGATGTTTGGAGAATACTTAGAAACCTAAAAATAGAGCTGCCATTCCATCCTGTAATTCCTCTACTAGGTTTATACCCAGAAGACCAAAAGTCACAATATAACAAAGACATCTGTGCCTGAATGTTTATTGCAGCCCAATTCATAATTGCTAAGTCACGGAAGAAGCCCAAGTGCCCATCAACCCAGGAATGGACTAGCAAATTGTGGTGCAGGTATACCAAGGAATATTATGCACCCTTAAAGAAAGGTGAAGACTTTACTTCTTTCATGTTTACATGGATGGAGCTGGAACATATTCTTCTTAGCAAAGTATCTCAGGAATGGAAGAAAAAGTATCCAATGTACTCATCCCTACAATGAAGCTAATTTATAGCTTTCATATGAAGGCTATAACCAAACTATAGCACAAGACTATGGGGAAAGGGCCAAGGGAGGGGAAGGGAAGAGGTTAGGGTAGAGGGAGGTTAATGGGTGGGGCCACACCTACAGTGCATCTTAGAATGGGTACAGGTGAAACTTACTAAATGCAGAATACAAATGTCTACGTACAATAACTAAGAAAATGCCATGAAGGCTACGTTGAACAGTTTGATGAGAATATTTCAGATTGTATATGAAACCAGCACATTTTACCCCCTGATTGCACTAATGTACACAGCTATGATTTAACAATAAAAATAAATAAATAAATAAAAATTCACCAGTTGTTGCCAGGTCCTCCGACAGTTGCAGTTGAGGGAAGATCAGGGCCAGCCCAACCTCGTCCCAGGGACTGAGGGGGATGGTGAGTATCGGCAGCTAGAACAAAACCACACGGAGCCGGGAGGCTGTTGAAGCAGGATCTCACCTTTATTGCAACAAGCTGCAATTTTTATACACTTCGGCTAGGGGGCAAAAGGTGGGAGCAGGAAGGAGGGGGTACGTAAAATGGGGTGACAGGCTTCAAGCCAATAAAATCTAACCCCATCACCTGTATCCAGGCAGAGGCCATTTCAGGTCGGGTCTTGCTGAGTCAATCCTATGCAGAAGTGCATGGATAGCACCAACTCAACTCAGGCTTAGGAAGTTCCTCTAGGGCCTCAAGTAGGCCTTGCCCACGCAAGAAGGCCCAACAAGTTGTGTGACCTCATCCGTAAAAATTGGAATGTATTTGTTGGTTTGGTGTAGAAATAAAATAAGATGAGAAAATCACTCTTAGGGGTTGGCAAAAGGGTTAAAGGTAAAAACTAGAGTAAGGGACTCAACACTCTGCGAAGGAACAGGCCTTGCTAAAATAATGATAATAATTAGACACTGTCCCTTGTTTGTTTGATAATAGTTAGTCACTGTCCCCTTGCTTACTTTTCTATAATTGCAGCTCTAGAGGGCACAGCTGGTAGTTAGTTGTAAAGATTAATTCTCATTGATAAATAACATCACTGGTTTGGGACCTAGGGGTAGTTTTTGAGATCTCTTTTAGATCCTGCATTCTAATGGATTGACTGACCCATCCAGACCCAGACTCAGCTGATGTTGGATGCCACTCAAGCATTTCAGTAACTGATCCACCCAGATAGTGGACCATACCAAAGGACTGATGATCCACCCTGAAACCAGCCAATTAGCAGACCCTAATTGCCTAATCCCATGCTCACTAAACTGTCTTTAAAAACCCTGTCCCTCCAATTCTTGGAGAGGTGGATTTGAGAAATTTCTCTCATCTTCCCACTTAGAGCTACACAGAACAAACTCTCCACTGCAAAACTTGATGTTTCTGGATATTGGCTTTGTTTTAGGCAGTGGGCAGAGGAACTTGGCTGGGCACCAACAATGATTTGCAAAATATGAAGCCTTGTGATTGGTATGGGATAAGTGTTTTTTTGTTTTTTGTTTTGTTTTCCTTTTGAGACAGAGTCTCATTCTATCACCCTGTATAAAGTGCCATGGTGTCATCATAAGTCACAGCAACCTCAAATTCTTGGGTTCAAGTGAACTTTTTGCCTCAGTCACCCAAGTAGCTGGGACAATAGGCAGTCACCATGATACTCAGCTAATTTTTCTTTTTTTTTTTTTGATAGAGACAGTTCTCACTCTTTTTCAGACCAGTTCAGAACTCTTGAGCTCAAGCAATCCACCTGTCTTGGCCTCCCAGAGTGCCAAGAGTACAGACGTGAGCCATTGCCTTGTGATAGGTATTTTTTCATGAAAGTAAGTATGGACAAAATTATGAAGCAAAGCATGAGGATGAAGATGATGGTTCATTATGGCCCAGAAGGAATTTTTATCTCTGAAGTTAGAAAAGCAATAACAAACACCCCACTTGCAGCCTTAAATAGTTTTAAGATGGCCTCTGAAAGCAATGACAGAACCAAATGCCTATTCATGTTTCATCTACTTACTATTGCCTGTAGAGATGGTCAAAAAGGTTTCAAGTTAAGTTCAAGGTGATTCTCTGGCAGAAGATAATGTTTTTCTCAAGGGCTCAGTTATGAGACAAGGATCCATCTGTGTGTGAAGTATGAGGACTGAAAAGAGATCTGCTGATAGGGCATGTGACAAATGGGAATTCTACATAACCAATGGTAAAAAATACTGTTTTAGTCCTCGTGGGTATTTTCCATATTTTATGTCTTGTGAGCCACATTTTGAAAGAATGGAGAATCACCTTTCTGGTTACCTAATATGTCTTTTTCCTTTTTGCCCGTACAGCACATTGACTTTGAGGGGGTGGGGTTAAACACCGTCTGTAGCCCCAGTCTTAAGAAACTGAGCCTTAAAATATAATTGGAACTTTGAGTGAGCTACTTTTTTAGAATCTTAGAATCTTAGTTTTTTCCCAGCAGCATAAAAAGAAAATATCCTAATAAATTGCCTAATTGTATAAGGTGAGTGCTGAATGAATGCCCTTCCTAGTGTTATTATCTCCCACCCACAACATTTTTGTGAGGCTTATATTTTAAAAAATGAAGAAAGTAATTTACAATAACTAGTACGTAGTGGGAAAAATTATTTCAATTGTTATAATAGCATAAGACTTAAAAGCTACTTAATGAAAATAGAGCTGTTTGCTGATTTAAAAATAGTTGTGCAAAACTATTTTTTGCACTATCCCTCTGTGTACGTAGTGGGAAAAATTATTTCAATTGTTATAATAGCATAAGACTTAAAAACTATATGGAAGTAGGGCTGTTTGCTGATTTAAAAATAGTTGTGCAAAGCTGCAGAACAAACTTCTTGGAGTGAATTGGCTGAATAAAATGACCCAGGGGATATCAAGAACTCTCTCCCAATAGTAAGAAGAATCAATTATGTTGATTAATGTCTTGAAGTAGTTCTTGTAAATTGATTGTGTATTTGATCAACTTACGGCAGTATTAACAGGATGAATAAATGTAAACAGACTCAATATACACAGAAGAAATGCAACTTAACAGTAAAATTGGGATTCATTAGTACAAATTTAATTCATTTGAAAATAAAAATCTTTCCTTTTTTCCTTTCTGAAAATAAAATTTCAAAACCATAAGTTTATCATTAGAGGGTGGAATAATTCAATGCTACAAAATTCTAATGAAGTCATCTAACTTAGAGTATTGACTTGAAATTACAATGGAAGAGACATTCTTAGATATTTGTGAAGAAGTTAATGCTTTTATTTCATTCTAAATGGAACCTGCTAAAAATGAATAGTGGCAGAAAGTAATCATCTACTTTTTGTTCTCCTTTGCCTGTTGCTAAGGTCAGTTTGGAAAGAGGGAGAGATGCAGGATGATCTGCTGGAAGAAATACATTATATCTGTTGATTTGGTTGTTTCCTCTCCCTATGGATTAGCAAAAAGTAATCCAGGTCCAAATGAAAACATGCTAAGTACCAAGTTTTACTCACATAAGAAGAAACAATGCAATTAACCATACAATTGCAAAGAGAAAACAAATTTATAAGTGACTATTTTGCAAAGAATATTTATCAGCTGATTTACCACATGCTGTTTTTAAAAATAGAATCTTACATAAAAATTCTAAATTTTATAAAATTTATTTAAATGTATATTGTATAAATACAAGTTCTGACGATTAAGTTTATGAACTCATCCTCACTGCTGAATATCACTATGGTTACCTTCGAAGTACTCTCTTCAAAGCAATTCACCTTTCAAAGAAATTTTGTAACTTTCACTTTTCAAAGAAATTTTGTAACTTTTCCTGGAATAGCTATCAGAGCTATAATTGTTTTACTTTTGATGTCCTGAATGTTATCAAAATGTCTTGCTTTTATTATTTCCTTTATCTTTGGGTGAAGACAAGTCACTGGGGGCCAGATCAGGTGAGTAGGGAAGGTGTTCAAATACAGTTGTCTACTGGCTAAAATCTCCTTTATAGGCAGTGCCACCAGAGCTGGTGCGTTGTTGTAAGGCAAAAGCCATGAGCTCAGCACAAAGTTGAGGTCACTTTTATCTTTTCACACAGTATTTTTAGCACTTCCAAATAGCAAACTTGGTTAATTGCTTGTTGAATTTGTACAAATTAATAATGAATAATCCCCCAGATATCAATAAAATTTAACAACTTTGTTTTGATTCTTGATTTGGACTGAGGGAATATTTTTGGTCAACAGAACTGACTGACCTCCCTTGTGTACTTTGATTCTTTGCTTGAGAGTCTTATGGGTACAACCATTTTTCATCACCAGCATAACATGGCCGAAAAAATCATCTTGCCTCAGCAAAAGATCTTTCAAACTCTGATTGTCCTTTACTATTGTTCACTGGTAAGCTCCCTAAGGACCATTTTTGCACACATCTTTCTTATGTCAAGATCTTCCATTAAAATTTTCCTATTTACCTATCAATGTTTACTTGGTCTAACATGCTTCTCACAGTCAGCTGATGATTTTAATGCCAGTTCTATGAATTTTTGCTATGTTTTCATAAGTTCTGCTCATAACTGGTTATGATGACCTCTTTTCATCAGTGACACTTTCTCTCTTCTCAGAAAAACATTTAATACACTAGTATGCTGCTGGTTTTTTTTTTTTTTTTTTTTATGGCATTATTCCCATAAACTATTATGGACTAATATGTCCCTAATTTTACTTCTACTCTTGCCAAATTTGATAACAAGTTTACAATTTTTTTTTACACTAATTCAAGCTCTTACATTCTCCTGTTATCACACAAAAACACACAACAATAATGAATTCCACTCAGCAAGACACCACCACACCAACACAAACATAGCTATGAGACACTGATCCACCAAGACTGTAAAACCTTACCAAGTGGTTTGTACAGTGCTGCCAAAGTCAGCACACGGTGGCAAGTTCTTAAACTTGTCAGACTTTGTATTTCTATTTGATGTATTTTATTTGTATTAATAAACAAATATTTACTATATTTATAGTTACACATTTATGAATCTACTAAATGTCCATGTATTTATATATTTTACAAATATCTATATATTTATATGCATTCTTTAAATTTACATGTGTACATATGTATACAAATGAACAGCCTCATAATCTATTCCAGCTCTTCCTTTCAGATATTTTTGAGTTATATGCTCTTGCTATGGACATTTGGGATTACAACGTCCAAGACATCACACTCATTTTGATTGTTAAACTTTTCCTTTTAATGCTTTACGTGACCTTGTCAGCATGTTTTAAGTTTCTCACCAAAAGGTCATCCATCAGCTACCTTCAATCTGAAAGCCCAATCAATTTTTAATCCTGCAAGCAATTTTATAACTTTTTGCTTTTTTTCTTTTCTCCATGACTTGAGAGAATGACCAACAGCAAGAGAATCACAATTAGGGATGTGTCTGGGCAGCAAAGTATATTCTGAGACCCTGTAATCAAAACGTGTGTGCCACACCTTCTGGGGGCAAGACATGATTGCAAGAGGGACTTTACCTAACAAATGCAATTAGTGTAACCTGGCTTATCGTACCCTCAATGAATCCCCAACAACAACAACAACAATAATAACAATAATAATAATAATAATAAAAAGTGATACAAGGAAACATTTTAAGGAAATTCATCCTCTGAATGACCTCGGACATTTGCTCTCTATGATGTCCTTCGCCATTTTATTGTTAGTGAGAGAGGCCTCTTCCCTTTATGCACACTGTCCTTCTCACTTTCTGAGTGTGGATCACAGCTGCCCCCAGAACAAAATGTAAGAGAGAGATTTACTACAAGTTTCATTTTGTTTTCCCACTAAGGCCTATGCTCATTCAGAACACTTGGTTCTGAAAATTTCAAGATAATAGATTTTGTGAATAATTCTTTGTAATGTGGGAAAACTTATCCATAATTCTTCACTGAAAAGTGGATTTTATGATCATTTCTGAAAATTGAAACTCTGCAGTGGTGAGTTAATATTGGTAGTTTTATTTGGGTGAGAAATGCATCAGATAGTGCAATTTGTTGAGTCCTACAATCCTTTTGTGCTCAGTTCTATTCAGGGTAATTGCCCCTGTCCATTGCTTGAATTTTTCCATTCTAAAGACCAAACATGCTTTCTTTAAAACAATAACAGCAACAACAAAAGAAGAAAAACAAACAAAAATAGGGGAAAAGCTATGGAATATGACCAATAAATTCTATCTAATTTAATCCTACAAATGCTCTTCTAGTTTTGCAAGTAACTCAAACAAAGCCACCATTTTCTTTTCTGATTTGATGTACTGAATTGGTATTACTTTTCTGCCTGCCAAGTTGATTTATTTTATTTAGCTGTCCTTTACTTTCACCAAAGAGCTCTGACCACCAATAGATGTGAATGGTAGAACATTGGCACCCCAAATCACAGAGCTGTGTAGACTTTGTCTTTTCATATGTTCTCATGGTGCCATGACCAACATTGTCCTTTTAAGTAAAAGGATTAAGATTTTTAAAAAATGCCCAAAGGATCACTTTTCACATCTTAACTTTGACTTGTTTTAGGGTAGAGGCTGTACCTTACCCCTCTCTTATCTCCCTCTGCACAAGGCCCTCAACACAGTTGGCTCTCAGCAAAAGGCTGTAGAAGTAGTAATTTGAAGGTCAGAATCACTTGATTTCTGTTGCAGTTTTCAACATCTAACATTAATAAAATATTTGTAGTAAAACATATTGTCAGTTGTGATTCTGTCTTAACAGAAATTGAAAGACATGTATAACTTGAAAATGTTGGAAATATTTTAGGTTAGAAATATAACAGAATAAAAAGTATTATAACTTTAATTCAAAAAGTATGTGGTTTCTGATCACTACATACTTCGTTAGCAAAGAAACAAGGGCTAGAAGCCAAGGCTGCTGTTGCCCAATCTCCTTCTATTTCTACCTAAACCTGGTTTAGGTTTCTTTCCCTAACCCGGCCACACTTACTTGCCTACACCAAGAGCATTCTGTTACCATAAGAGTGAACAGTAACAATAAAAACAATAAAGTTCAAGCACTTATTTCATCTAAGAACTTGAATTGTGACTGGTCAGTTATAACAATCTCTTATGTGTTTTGAATGTATGAATTTTTTTATTTAATCTGTGCAACAATAATATTTGTTAGATACAATTATCCCTATTTTACTGAGGAGGAAATTTAGGCTGAGATAAGTTAAAAAATTTATTCAAGATCACACATTGAGAAAACTACGTGCTTTTAAAGAACAATTGGTGTCTTTGGCCATTATATAATCATTTTCTTCTTGATGAAAACGTTCTCCCTTTATCTTTTATCTCCAGTAGCTAGCTTACTCACTATCAGAATAGATCTTAATTACATCTCAGGAATTGTGCAATTTCAACTAGCAAGTAATATGGTAATTCTTGTGATATAAACAACAAAATATGTGGAATCATACAAGCCAATTCTGTTAAGAGATTTATTTTTTACCTAAATGCATCTCTCATGAGTCTAGGAAAAGAAGCTCAGCATTGTATTGCACAAGTGCTTGACATAAAAGCAAATAGCTACAAATTGTTTTATAAGTCAGCGATTCATGTGCCATTATACTTGAACCTGAAACAGAAAAATAATTTCCCTAAAAGTCATAACAAAGATGATAGCCAACATTTAGTAGCACTAAGTCCATTTCTTTGAAAATGTCATTCAGTAGTGCAAACTTCATTTTCTTGGAACATATAGTTATTTTAAAACACAAACAAAACAAGCCATAGAAGGGTCAGAGGATGAGGATTAGGGATCAAAATGGCAGGAACTCTGTGAAATTACTTCTTGATGCTAAAGATATTCATGACAGAGACATGGTCTAATGGCCCAGATATAAAAATATTAAAAGATGGTGACCCTTGAACTAATATGGATTCTCATCACTTAAAAAGACTATCATCCACCACTGTCATTTTCTTAAATGATTCAGTTCTACTCCACCTTTATGTAGACCAGTTATATGCAAATTCAGTTGTTATTTCTAAAATTTAGACATTTACATTTGCAGCAATGTTAAAAAATAGCATCTTATAAAACATCCTAGAATTTCTCATAAACATCCATTTATATGTATTAGGTAAACCTTTGGTTGTCAGTTGCTATTGATAAAACTGCCCGGAACTCTAAGGGAGCCTGGACACAGGTCATTTAGAGGTCAGCAGGTCCAGTCTCCTCACGTGGGGCCATGTACCTCCTATATGATCGTTACTTGAATATTTCAGCCAGAATAAACCTGGCCCATCTAATTGTCCATTAACCCTAATTGTTATAAACCTTATTCATATTATGGTGGGGTGTCCTTGGGGATTTTCCTTCATAAGTCATCTGATGAAAAGCAATGGATTTTGTTCTCATGGAAACCAGACTAAGATTGTTACCTATGGGTTTAAAACAAGACACAAAAATGTGTTGGTGCCCCTTTCCAGAGCATAAACTATTTATCACAACTAGGAAAGGAAGGCAAAATGTTTGAAAATTGCATATTTCAAGACTGGTAAGAGATTGTGTATATATTTTAAAATATATATATTTCAGAGTCTCCAGTGATGAATTGGAGTTGGGCTTAAATATAGCCACATGGGAACAGATTCTTCCTGGAGAGAAGCAATTCAAGGTTTTAGTGCCTTCCATGTTGACCCTTCCAGGAATGACTGAGTGGCCAATGCTGGCAAAGGTCCAGCTAACTGGCCCCTTAGTAAGTCAGTCAGCCATCTGCCTTCAGCTTGAGCTCTGCCAACACCACAATCCAGGAGAGTTCAGGCAGTTTAAGAATGCCTCCTTCATACTATAAGCATGACAAGAGTGGATCCCATATTTTTTTTCTGGACACAAGATGTGATTTGAAAAATAATAAAATATTTTTGTCAATCTCAGTTCCTAGTGTCTTGAAATTTCCATTAAAATCAAATTAATAAAAAGATTTCCTTCTGTAGAAATTAAAAGCAGTTATCTAAGTAAGATACATTATGCTACAACAGTAGATTAAAACTAAATCCAAGTTGCTTAACTCAACGAAGATTTATTTCACTGTACATGTATACCATGAGTTAAAAGGGTTAGAGATCCAGGCTGACAGAAAACATCCCCACTTTAACTGCATTACCATGAATATGCTGTCTGCTTGATGCATAATGCAAGAAAAGATCACTGGTCTATCTCACAGCATCAAATAGGTGTCCTCGCCCAGAAATGCATGCTCCTCCTGCTCACATCCCCTTGGCTGGAAGTGATTTCATGGAAATATGCCAAGAAAGGAAGCCAACTTCGTATTGGTAAGGGATGGTAAGGTCCATCACATTACAACTTAGATCCCTTTCATTGTCCAATCTAAACATTCCTCATTCTTTCACAAGTTTTTCAAACTGCATAGTTTCAACTATCCCTCTCCTAGTTTCCTTTGACTTGCTCTGCTCTTTCAAAGATTTTTAACATTCATGTCTGAACCCTTCGAATTCATTGGCAGGATTTGGTGAGCATGGTTTGTTGGGGAAAAAAGAATATGACTTTTGATAGATTCCCAAAGGAGTCATCTTGAGAAAGTTTAGGGGCCACTCCTCAGGTCTCCTATTGTTTTCATTCAATATAAGTCCCAGTAAACTCCATCTTCTGGTCAAGATAGGAATAGCATTATTCTGTCATCTATTCTAGGTATGTTAGATCCAAAGGCCATTATAAGTAACCAAAACTTGCATTCAATTTTTGATTATAAACTGTTGTCCTATTTATGAGCTTTGGATTAAAAAAATATATATACACCACCTGCACTGCTGACAAATTTTGACCCCTTTTTTAGCCAAATGATTTATGATAGCTTTAGTATTTATTGTTCTTTTAAACTACATGCAAAACTACCCATTTTTGTATTTATAGGCTCAAGGTTAACATATTTTAAATTAACCATTTTAAGAAAAAGTATACTAGCTGCTCTCTCTGACAAATTTAAGTCTTCTGCACACCTTCTGTATGGTTGTGCAAATCATCTGCACAAGCATTGGACTAGTTCAGTGCTAAGGGACAAGAAGCACGGCCCAGGAAAATCTTCTCCAAGAAGATGTACCTGCATTCATCAGCTTCTGAGTGTTCTCCCCTTTTTACATCTGGCCCCATATTTGCACCTGGCCTTATTTCCCTTTGCAACATGGTGACATTTCTCCCCCCTCCTTCTATCAGTGGTCCATTCTTTCAAGTAAGTTCTTTAAAAGTTCCCTCTTCTAAACTAACTGTGTTTTCTCAAAAATTGTTCACTTTTACCCTGAAGGTACTTTCTTTAGGTGCTCTTAAGATTTTTCCTTAAGTTTCTACTCCTGGGATACGTTTTTAATACTGATGCTTTTGGGTGGTGCCTGTGGCTCAAAGAGTAGGGCACCGGCCCCATACACCAGAGGTGGCAGGTTCAAGCCCAGCTCCGGCCAAAAACTGCAAAAAAAAAAAAAAAATTGATGCTTTTACTGCCAATCTATCATCATAAATGACATGAAGCAAGAAACCTAATCTCTCTGGGATTCAGTTTCTTCATCACTCCTCTCTCCCTATGTCCCCTACCCCCTAAAGTGTGATTTTCTGAATCATTTTAAATCTCCTTCTAAATCTAGGACTGTATGATTCTTTGACTTTTGCTAGATCTTTCTTTCCAAGGAGTTGAACAAATTGTATTAGTGGAATTTTAGTAATGGGCTGAGAAAACGAAAACATGAAGAAATGATGGGGTGTTCTGGACTGATTCATAGTTCAATGTGGAACTCGAAAGATAATATCACCATCTTCATATTTCCTCTGAAAAATAGCAATCCCCCCCCCTTGCCAGGCATTGAAATGGGCCAATGTGCCAGTTATAATAGTAATAACTCTTTGACCTTGGCTAGTATCTCCTATTAATTTGTTATATTGGCCATTAGCTGCAGAAAGGTCTGTACATTCAAAAATATAACAAGGTTAAGTATGTATGATTTAATAAAATTTATTATAATAAATTTCATGAGACTATAGAGCAGAAAAAAACCCACAGATGGCATACACTTGAGTTTATTAAAGGTGTTAAGATAGATAAAAATAGCTGCATCATTACAGCTGTGAATATGTGAAATATTTGTTCCATAAAAGCACAACCTCTTTACTGAGCCCCCAAATCATCCATCCCATATCATAGAACAAAGTTTGTATAGGTACCTATGATAAAGGTCATATATAATCACAGAATATGCCAGAATAGTCTCCTACTTTCAAGATGAAAAAAAACCATTACTTTTATTAAAAACCATAGGATACAACATTAAGCTGAAGGATAGTATGATTTTAAATACATTTCAAAATATATTTCCTTTAAAATATATTAAGACATTATTAAGAGCTGTAAATAAACCCCAATAAAGTTCAGTATTAGTGTGTCCACATAAAATGTTACTCATCTCCAGAAGAAACATGAATTGACCATTTTTTATTCCTTCTTGTTTCATCTGATATAAACATTCCTTGTAAAGATACTCTGTAAAGGAAATCTATGGACTTAACACTAAACTGTTTTCTTTTAGAAATAGGTAAATACAATGATTGCATTGCCTTATTCTTTTTTCGTTTCATTTCCACCTAGGAGCCTTGGCAATCACTACTATATTCTCTGCTTATATGATTATGATCTATTCTTTTTTTTTTTTTTTTTATCATGAAGGGATGCTGGATATTATCAAAAGCTTTTTCTACATAAATTGAGAGAATCATATGGTCTTTATTTTTTAGTTTGTTTATGTGCTGAATTACATTTATAGATTTACATATATTGAACCAGCCTTGAGACCCTAGGATAAATTCCACTTGGTCATGGTGTATAATTTTTTTGATGTGTTGTTGGATTCTGTTAGGATCTTATTGAGTATTTTTGCATCAATATTCATTAGTGATATTGGTTTATAATTTTCTTTTCTTGTTGGGTCTTTCCCTGGTTTAGGGAACAAGGTGATGTTTACTTCATAGAATGTGTTGGGTAGTATTCCTTCTTTTTCTATATTTTGGAAGAGGTTTAGTAATATAGATACTAATTCTTCTTTAAAGGTTTGGTAGAATTCTGACACAAAGCCATCTGGCTTTTCTTTTTAGGGAGATTTTGTATAGTTGATGCTATTTCAGAACTTGATATAGGCCTGTTCAACATTTCCACTTCATTCTGTCTAAGTCTTGGTAGGAGGCATATTTCCAAGTATTGGTTGATTTCCTTCAGATTTTTATATTTATGAAAGTAAAGTTTCTTGGAATATTCATTAAGGATATTTTGAATTTTTGAAGGGTCTGTTGTTACTTCATCTTTACCATTTCTAATTGTTGAAATTAGAGATTTTACTCTCTTTTTCCTGGTTAGGTGGGCCAAAGGTTTATCTATTTTATTGATCTTTTCAAAAAATCAACTTTTGGATTCATTGATCTGTTGTATAATTCTTTTGTTTTCAATTTCATTTAATTCTGCTCTGATTTTAGATATATCTTTTCTCCTGCTGGGTTTGGGTTGGAATGTTCTTTCTTCTCCAGTTGCTTGAGATGTTCCATTAAGTTATTGACTTCCTCTTTTTCTGTTTTCTTGAGGAAGACTTGCAGTGCTATAACTTTTCCTTTTAGGACTGCCTTTGCAGTGTCCCAGAGGTTCTGGTAATTCATGTCTTGATTGTTGTTTTGTTCCAAAAACTTGGTGATTTTCTTCTTAATCTCATCTATAACCCATCTATCCTTCAGCATAAGGTTATTTAGCTTTCATGTTTTTGTATGGGTATGCAGATTCCTGTTGTTATTGAGTTCAACTTTTATTCCATGATGGTTTGAGAAGATGAAAGAAATAATTCCTATTTCTTTCCATTTGCTGAGGTTAGATTTGTGGCCTAGGATGTGGTTTATTGTAGAGTATGTTTCGTGGGCTGGTGAGAAGAATGTATGTTCAGTTTTATTGTGATGAAATGTTCTGTAGTTGTCTGTTAAATCCAGATGTTGAATTTTTATGTTTAAATCTAAAATTTCTTTGCTTAGCTTCTTTTTGGAGGATCTATTCAGCACTGCTAAAGGGGTGTTAAAATCTCCAACTACTATGGAACAGACAAGTTGTCATGTCTGTTAGAGTTTCTCTTATAAATTGAGGTGCATTCTGGTGGGGTACATTCTGTTCGGGTGCATAAATATTAATAATTGAAATCTCATCATATTGAGTATTACCTTTAACAAATACAAAGTGTCCATCCTTATCCTTCTTTATTTTGGTTTGTTTATAGACTATTGTAGCTATGAATAGGATTGCAACACCTAATTTTTTTTGCTTTCCATATGCCTGGGGTATAGATGACCATCCCTTCACCTTGAATCTATATTTGTCTTTTAAAGTAAGATGAGATTCTTGTATGCAGCAGATCTCTGACTTGAGTTTTTGTATCTAGTCAGCCAACCTGTGCCTCTTTAAAGGACAATTGAAACCATTCACATTAATTGAGAATATTGGTAAGCCTTTTGAGAGTCAGGTGGACATTTTTAATCCTTTTGCAACTGTGAAAGTTGGACTTTGATCAAAAGTTTCTGGGTGGGTTTACTTTTGTGGTGGAGGACTACAATGGTCTTTATAGAGGATAGGTCTGAGAATATCCTGGACAGCTGGTTTAGTTACGGAAAATTTCTTCAACATGTGAATGTCATTGAAGTATTTAATTTACCCATCAGAAATGAAACTCAGTTTAGCTGGGTACAGGATCCTGGGTTGAAAGTTATTTCGTTTTAGGAGATTAAAAGTTGATGACCATCCTCTTCTAGCTTGAAAGGTTTCAGCAGAGAGATCTGCAGTTATTCTAATATTCTTCCCCTTGTAGGTAATGGTTCTCTTTTGTCTGGCTGCATTCAGAATTTTCTCCTTCATATTAACTTTAGTGAAATTGATTATGATATACCTAGGGGATGTCTTATTCAGGTTGAGTCATGCTGGAGTTCTGGAACTGCTATCTGAATTTCAAAATCTCTTGGCATGTCTGGAAAGTTCTCTTTCATAATCTCATGAAGAAGGGACTCTGTGCCTTGTGAAGCCACTTCATCACTTTCGGGGATCCCTATAAGATGAATATTGGGTTTCTTTGAATTATCCCAGAGCTCTCTGAGAGAGTGATCTGTTTTTGCCATCCATTTCTCTTCCTCTTCGAGAGTTTGGGAGTGTTCAAAAGCTTTGTCTTCAAGGGCAGAAATCCTTTCTTCTGCTTGCTCCATTCTATTACTGAAGGATTCTACTGTGATTCTCAGATATTTGAGGGCTACAACTTCTTATCTCAATGTGTCAAAATCTTTGGTCATTTGGCCTACAAATTTATTGAATTCTTGAGACATCTTTTGAGTTACTGCTTGGAATTCTAATTCGATCTTATTTGCTATCCAGATTCTGAATTTGATTTCTGACACCTCAACTATTTGTTTGTTTGTGGGATCTTGTGCTGTGTCTGCCCCATTGATCTTGGGGGGAGTTGATCTACTCTAATTATTCATGTTGCCAGAGTTTTTCCATTTATTTCACCTCATGATTGTTTTTCACTGTTGCCTCTGGCTGTCCTCAGAGTTGGGGTGGTGTTTCTCCAAGATTAGACCCCAGGAGGTCTCTCTATTGTTGCTGGATCTTTGTAGGGAGTGACCCTGTGTAGCTTCTCTGGGGCTTCCCCAACCAGGGAGTTCTGGTTGTGGGAGCAGCTCCAGAGTGTGACACATCCAGATCGAGCAACAGTGCAGGTTGTGGTGCACACAGTTCTGGGAGTGCCTGGTACTCAGTGACTTTGGCACAGAGAGCCCAAGGTTCCACCACTCTCTGGCCAGGAGAAAGGCTCCGTGCAGAGACCAGGAGGGCTCTGGAGGGTGTGCGGCTACCAGGGTCCCTGCCCAGACAAGCCGGCTGGTGTGGAGGCAGGAAGGGTTTGGGAGGGAGGAGGCGGGGTTTTACGGCTCCCAGAGTTCCTGGTCAGGGCATGCAGAGACTCAGCAGGCACAGAGAACCGGTTGCAGCGCTGCTAGTGCAGAAGTATGGTTGGGTGCGGGTCACGGGTCGTGGGTTGCAGTGCCGCCCCTATGGAGGCCCAGGTGGGCACAGGGCGCAAGTGCGAAGCCACGTGGCTACTGGTGGAGATCTGGGTGGGAGACCCCGGAGTCTGTTGCTGAGGGGCTCTTGGTCTGGCAGACAGGGAGGGGGGCACTGCTTAAGAACCTGCTCCCTCAGTCTCAGCAAGAGTTAGGCTTCTGGTTCATCAGGTAAGTAGGGAAGGGCATACCGGAAGTTCAGAATGGCAGGGAAGATCTTAGTTTGATATTTCTGCCTGAAACTTGGTTTCTTGGAGTCACAGCTTGCCTTAGCAGAGGTGACCTGCAGTTATCATCTCTCTCAGCTGGGCTCCCAGTCTTCAGATTAATTGGGCTGTTTCTGGACATTATCTTTCCTTTTGGACAGGAGCCTCTCTCAGAAGCTGTTCTCAGTTGGCCATCTTGCCCTTTAGCCAATTATGATCTATTCTTAAAGGAGATTCTCTCCGAGTCAGAGTTGAGCAAGCTGGAGTTGAGTTTTGATTTTAGTTGTGCATTCTTCCTCTTTGTATTTATTTAAACAAGTTTTCATCAGGACTGTCTGGTTTGGAAACAAAAGACAATGTAGAGGAAGTCAATCATTAATCTTTACCAGCAATTAAGTAAATTCTTGGCAACTACTAAAGGAATGGCAACTAAAGGAATGGGTGTTTCTTACCCAAATTACTGCACACAGGTTCTGTTGTCTATCACCCAAGAACCAAACACAAGAGGCGAGCATTGTAGCCTTCTCAGGCTGAGAAGATGTTGACTACTCCAAAAGAAGACAATCTCACCAATCCCTGCTTACTGAAAAACTTACAAATAGGCTAAAGGAGGTTTGTGTCTGAAAGCAAGCTTTGTGCAAAACTTGTTCAATAGTTGTCAGCAAATAACATGTGTCTTCTAATGGATTAGCATTCTGCTTGGCCTTTGAGAGGGTAAAAGGGAAACCTTCCCCTTTAACCCCAGAAGTTTTGCTGAAAGATCAACTCATAATAAGGCAAAATAATAATAGAAATGGATTATACATTTATTTACCATGCATGCAGGAGACTAACAAGAGTGATTACCCCCTATCTCAGTGGAGTCAACTTATTTTAGACAGTAGAGGAGGATGAGAAATATAGGTGATTCTGTTTAGGGGCAATAAATAATTACTAGGGAAGATGAATAGACTTGAGAGAATGAGTGATGGGAGAAAACAGATCGACTTGTAAATGATCCTCTTGGAAATTAAATTAACCTGCTTCAGAGATATTATCTTCAAACTGGGTTGGGCCATTCTGATTCCATTCTTGATCTTATTTCCTGCAATATATTGAGATAACTGGAAAGGGAAGAAAAGACAATTATTCTTCTTGATTGGTTATTCTGATGGTGTTTATGCAAATAGAGAGAAATCCCTCCTTCTAATGCCTGTTGCTTGAAGAGCTTCAAATTCAAAATACTAAGGAGTCATATTTTTTAATGAAATTTCCCAAGCTCCTGGTCTAGCCTTTTGATCTGTTTTTCTTCAAGGTTGTTTTCTAATCTTATGCCCATTAGTTGTGTAAGCAATAGCAGAATAAGCCAATGCATACTGTAAGCAAAACAGCCTCCCTTTGGTAGCCTAGTGATACAGTTTGAATTACCCTTGGAGTGTGCTTACATTCATTAAGCAGAAATAAAAAACCTCTCATTTTTACTTTTAACAATTAATAAGGTGGCTGTCAAATTCTAAGTACTTCATAAATGGTTATATAAACACATGAGTTTAAGAATATTTGATCAACAACACTTATGTTACCAGCAGTAGGAAGAAGTGCTTAAAAGAACATTGGCAAATATTGTTGAGTAAGGGATTCCCTACTGGATAGAGTAGGCTTATCTTTTCTTAACAAAAAATCCAGCAAAAATTCTCAGAATGAACTTTATTGGACTTCTGGAAAATAGTCAAATACATACATCAACCAAACTAAAGCTGAATCAAGAGAAAAGTGACTTATACATGGTAGAATTTTATTCCATTTTGATTTGCTCAAATCCCAGCCTCCTCCATGGATCTGTAGTGATTTAAGATAAAACTCACAAGCTCACTGTGGGTCCCTGATACCAAAGGGAGAAGGTCAGAATTTTGTCTTTATTTTTCTGTTTTGACCTGGTCAGGACTCTCTGAGGGACTGACAGAAGACATTTTCCTGTGTTTTGCCTAACTCAGGACTCTTGAGGGTATTCCTTTCTACTTTAGGAAGGCAAATAAGCAAGCCACAGTCAACTGTGTAAAAGGATTATAGCTGGGGTAAAGCATAGACACTACAAGCCCAGCTTGAAAAGCTATAGAAAATATATATAAAGAAAAATACTTTGGCCAACAATGTTTTGACTAGCTTACAAACATAATGAATAATCTTTTTTTAAAATACAGGGTCTCATTCCATTAGCTGCACTATAGTGCATGGTGATCATCATAACCAAACCCCAAGTAATCCTCCTGCCTCAGCCTCCCCAGTAGCAGGGGTTACAGCTGGGGTTACAGTTGCAAGCCACCATGCTTATTTGGGGGGTGGAGTAGAAACAGGATCTCTCTATGTTGCTCAGGTTGGTCTTGGGGTTATAGTTGCAGTGGGTTATAGTTGGGGTTACAGTTGGCTGGGGTTACAGTTTCAGGCCACTATACCACTTGGGGAGTGGAATAGAGACAGGATTTCTCTATGTTGCTCAGGTTGGTCTTGACCTCCTGGCCTTGAGCAATCCTCTCACCTCAGACCAAAGTCTGGGATTATAGGTGTGAGCCATCATACTCAGCCTAATGAGTAATTCAAAATGTTACACATATGCCCAAGTCAGATTGTATGCTCAGAAAGGAGCTGAGAACATGTAAAACGTTCATCTAGGCTGATCTTTGTAGGCTTATCTCATCTCTCATCTCATCGGGCAAATAGAAAGTAAAATCTAAGGTAAAGTTGCAATGAATATAGCTAAGCAAAGGCATAAGCCAACACAGGGCAAGTATACAAGACTGAGTGAGCATTACTTTGCTTTGTTTCACTTATTTCTAGTTTCCAGTATGTAAAACACTCTTAAAATTCAATAACAAAAATATTAGCAGTCCTAGTAAAAATTGAGTGAAGAACTGAAATAGGCATTTTCCTAAAGAACACAAAGCAAATAATAAAACAAACATATAAAAAGATGTTCAACCTTTTCACTCATTAAAAAAATGCATGTCAAAACCACAATAAAATGGCACTTCACACTCATGGGAAAGCCCAAAAGGCAAATAAGTGTTGGTAAGGACATGGGGCAACTGAAACACTCATACATTGATGGTAGAAATGTAAAATTATACAACCATCATGGAAGACATGTAGGTGTTTTCCCAAAAAGGAGAACCAGAGTTACTGATGATCCAGCAGTTCCATGCCTAATATATAATCAAAAAATAGAAAATAAGTACTCTAACAAATTCTTGTACACAAATGTTTATAGCAACACCCTTCACAACACACAAAAGGTGAAAACAAACCACATGCACCAATGAAGTATATCTATACAATGGAATATTATCTAGTCACAAAAGGGAATAAAGAACTAAGTTATGTGGCAATGTGAAAGAGCCTCTAAAATATGCTAACTGAAAAAAGCCACACAAAAATCAAATATTGTATAAATGCATGTATACAAAAAGTAAAGAAGACAAAACCATCCTCTTTCCAGCGAATTAGTAGTTGCCGGGAGCAAGAGGAGTGGGGGAAGTAGAGCATGATTGCTCAAGGGGTTCCATTGAGGGTGATGAAAAATACTTGCAGACTAGACAGAGGCAGTAGCTTCACAATATTGTGAATAATGCCACTAAATTATACATGGTAAATTGGTTAATTTTTAATGTAAACTTTGCCATAATAAAAAATGTGATATGGCATGAAGCTGTTTAAAGTACACCTTGGGACATTACTGATATATGTGATATAGTTGCAAACTATATATATATAAAATAAGAAAATAAATTCTTTAAAATGTATTTAAAATATCAAATATTTATTAAGTTTGGAAAAGAGAAAGATCAAGAGAACTGGAGTTTACACTGAGTCTTTATACAATAAGTGACTATTGATGTGCTAGTTCCTACCAGGTTACACTGTAACTTAAAAATATATAAAACAATAACCATTGGCTCACAATATTTCTTGCTCAGATATCTGTTAGGTGATAGTTGGGCTTCAGGTTGACTCCATGTCATTTTTATTCTAGGACTGAGGCTAAAGAGGCCACTTTTATTTTTATCTTGAGGCAGAGAAAAAAAAAAAGTGGTGGACCCAATCTTTGCTTTTAAACTTCTGTTCAATTATGACATACATCATGTCCACTTGGATTAATGGACAAAGCCAGTCATTCAGCCAAGAATGATACTAGTGGGTAAGAAGTTTATGCTCCCTCTGGGAAAGGCACTGTAAAACACATGTGAATGAGTAAGGATGTATTATCTTATTACAGGGACAGGCAATACCTAGAAATTACATATAACCCACCATTTAAGGAGCACGTATAGAAAGAACACAGGAGAACTTATTGGAAATATACACAGGAAGCATCTTTGGGTATAAAAATATGGACTTTCCCCTCCCCTATTCTGGTAGATATTCCCAAATTGCCCTCTAAACATGTAATAACTGATATTTCCATCAGAAAGGCATGTGATGATATTTCCAATAATGACATTATCAAATGTGTCGAATGTTGCTGATTTGATTAATAAAGCATATTTCATCATTCTAAATTTTTTTTTTATCATGACAGAAGTAGAACATTTTATAGTTATTGGGCTTTACGTTTCTATGCACTGCCTGTTCAGGTAATTGAAAAAAAATAAAATTTTAGCATGAGCTGAGAACTGAGCGAAGCTGTTAAAATTTTTTGCTATCTGATCAAAGTCAGATTTGAGGTTTAGCTAGTGTGGCTAAATATATAAAGCTAAGTAAAGTAAAAGGATTCTGGAAGATAGGACTTATGCTTCACACAGCATATGCCAGGATTTATTCTGTTATCTTTAATTAAAATATTTAAAGTTCTATCTCAGTAAAGGTTTATCTGCCAGAAAGGGAAAGAATTTACCCTGGAAGAAAGACCAGGTTCTACAGAATATTTGACTAAGTCATGGGCCTATAATGTTATAGCTGACTCCAAAGAAAAGGTAAGATTTATTTTAAGTGTTAAACAAGTTAATGTGAACAAAGCTCTGTGACTTATATACAGTAGGCACTCAAGAAATGTCTTTGCTTGTTTTGATGGCTGTTAGAGTAGCAAAGTCTCTGAAAATTCTTTAGCCAGCTCAGCATTCCTCAAATGATTTGACACCATTTTTTTTTTTAAGCCAACATCTTGGAGTTTGGGAAATGCTACATATTTTCTTTTATTAAAGCCTGAATAAGCAAATAGAAGTGAGAATAGGGCCAGACAGCGACCATGCTTCAGGTTGATAAGAAGTCTTCTCGTTCAGTTCAAGTTCCCCCTTAAGTGTCAGCCTGAAAAACTGCTCTGATTCTTTTACACTGAATTTGATCACAATTTGTCTATATACAATGTCAAACTTTGTCATTATTTCTCTCTGCTCTCAGGTACAAAAAGAGAAAAATAAAATATGTCTTATTTCCCAAGTTCCTCTTATTATACCAAGAGACAATTTTTCTGTGTATACTTTTGAATAACAGTGTACAGAAAAGAGTTCTTCCTCTTGTTATAAATAAGGCACAAATTCTATTCTCCAAGAGTATAGTCCAACTTCTTTTTATTTAGAATAAAAAGTAGTAATAAACCTAATATGTACTTACTTGATATTAATAACTACTTGGTGGGAATTTTTGTGTAAAATACAGAATTTCTCTCCTTCATGCTGTTCCTGACATGATTTAACAGTGTTGATTTATTGAAGAGTAAATGAGTTCTATTCTTAATAATAAGAAGATGAGTTATCTCAGAAACCCTGCAGAAGAAGCAGCCTGTTAAAATCCTACTATTTTCTGTCTAATAAGGTTAATCTGAGACCTAAGGCTTCCCCATCTCTTATCATGGTGGAGATCATTAGATACTGGGCCCTTTAGGATACCATGTCACCCGCAATAGACAAATACTTAATAGAAAAGCTGCATTTTATATTTTATTAGAAAGCACATGACATGTAACTTAATTTAATAGAGAATTTTAATCTACCCACACTATTAAATATATTTGGCAAATCACTGTTTTATTCTGACTATTAATAGTAAATGAAACATTCAAGTCATAGGAAGTATTGTAGTTCAGAAAACTCTCTGGGGAACAGCTCTCAGTATTTTCCAAAGGTAAAGATGCCCTGCTTACAACACTGACAATGTCTACATAGAAAAACGACTGGATTAGTGTTTATTTGAAGGTAGACTTTTGTCACTTTCCAGAAAAAAAGGGAAATTTTCCCTAAAGAGAATAAACCCAGCTTTGACAGTTGAGAAATCAAACTTGCTTCAGGCTTTCAGTGTATTCATGGAAAGGCCGAGTTGTCCGCATAGGCTGCCCTGCTCCCTTGACGCTCCGAATCCGTGTCTTCTCCGGAGCTGCTGGGGTCCAGGCAGTGAAGCCCGGCTCACCCCCTCTGCAGCCGCCTCCCGAGAGTCAGTTTCTCCTCTCTCCTCTACTCCCACCACCCCTCCAATCCAGCTCATCTGTGGTTCCCAGAATGAGCTTTCTAAAGTGCAAATTGCTTTAAAACCCTCACTGCTTCCCTATCACTTACTGGGTAGAATTTAAATCCTTCACTTGCCATATGAGGTTGTAGCCACTTGCCCCCTTCCCACTCCCCAGGTTTCTCCCTTAGCACTTTCTTTGGACATTCTCCTTTCCCTGCCTCTTCACTTTGCCTGGAATGCTCTCTCTCCTACTTCTTTCCATGGCTGATGTCTACTGTCTGTTCAGTGTTCTGCTAGCTCAGATCACCTCCTGTCACCCTCTTGCAACCCCTCCAGATCCGACACCCTTCCTCTGAGTTCCCTTAGTGCCACCTTCTGATGTGGATCTTGGGAAGGATTATTGCACAGTGCATTTGCCTGCCCCTTATCCCCAGCCCTCCCCTTTCTCTCTTCCTTCCTCCTTCTCTCTCATACTGTCTCCCTCCCTTCCCTCTTTCTTCCCACTTTCCTTTATCCTTCTTTCTTTTCTTCTTTCCTTCCTCCCTACTAGATCATCAGCTTTTATAGATTAAGAGCAAACCTTTTGCTCTCTAACTTCTGGCACAGATTTAGGCAGCAATAATTCCCCATGTGAATGAATGAATCTCATTCTAAGCACTTATTCAGTTAACATTTGCCTACCCCTTTTTGTGACTAAAGTGATGAATGGTCAAAAAATAACAAAATTAAATTAATAAACAAATAATAAGTAATTGAGAGCAAAGAATTAAACTACACTCTAAATGAATAACACTTTCTACCTTTGAAACCATTCAGCTAAGCAGACTCCCAAAACTAAATCACAGAAATAGGCAATATTCCTCTGTACTAGGAAGGAACAAAAATACTGTAAGTTATAAACCATTTCTTGCCACTTTTCACTATTAAGATCTTCTAACCAACCCTGCCTTAGCATTGTACTACTTCCTGGTAGCTGTTGTCACATAAAAAGGAAACATTCCTCCTTCGTTACAGGGTCCTCATGAACCCCTAGAAATTAATGCTGAGCAATCAAGTCTAGATAAGCTTCTGATATTTACTAAGTTCTAAGTTCCAATGTTTACAGTGTTTACTAAGTCACACTGCCAAGGACTTCTTTTAGAGATAACATTTCTGGAGATTTAATAGAGAATAATTACCACCATCTATACTGTAGTGTTTATCTCACAGACTCTGTGATTTCATTATTATGTATGCGTGTGTGCATGTGTGAGTGCATGTGTGTGAGAGAGAGAATGGCCATAATATTGAGATTTGAGTATTATAATTACATCAAAGAAAAAAATTCTCATGGTGGTGGCATCAATGTCTATTATAGCAAATAGATAGTATATGCTCATGGCTTAAGTCTAAGAAATCAGCAATTAATTTACTAAAACTTGGAAGGAAGGAAAAATAAATATATAACAATGACCACAGGACAAACAAAAGATGCAGACAAAAGACATAGGGTACATTCCTAGGTTTAGGAGGGGAGTGTCAGTGCTTACTAAAAGAAAAGCTCCTCCCAACATGAGAACTTTTTCTTGTTGACTTTTTTAACTCAGGTGCTCAAATTCTTCTTGGCTCATAGTCAGCACTCAGAATGTATTTGATGAATAAATCAATGCATGAACAAATGAGAATATAACCTTACTGAGTCAGTGAATTGTGGACTGGATAATAAAAGAGAAATAGTCTACGTTTTATAGGAAACCATAAATTTTGCTTAAGATAAGCAATAGACCCTAGAGTCCTCATATTTGCCCCTTTTTAAAATGACTAAGACTTCTTGTTATTAAAATTATTTCAGAGTTTTATTCATGAACATAAATACAAGCTTAATGTCTCTACTTTTCTGAAAATGCTTTTTATCCGGAAGCAGAGAGCAAAAGAGATTATCCAGAACCTCCCTCATATGCTGTACCACAGCAGAGCTGAGAGCAGAAGCAAAATCATGGTCATCCTTTTAAAAAATGCCAACTAGAGCCCAGAGAGTTTCCACCCCACCATTCATTTGATTGCCAAGCTCAAATGAAAAGGGGATGGCCATGAGAGCAGAGCTGAGTTCTTCTTCCCCATGCTGCAAAGCCCTTAGAACATTTTACAGCCTTCCTCAAATACCAGTTTAGACATAGGGCAATAGCTTTTGTAAAGTACAAGGTTTTCTAGACTATCTTAGATTTGTACCTATATAGACATCAGGCCAACTGTGGACCATTACATAAACTAATATTCCCTCCTAATCCCAACACTTTTATTCCCATAATGGTGGAGGCTGCTAATACCTACCTAATCATTCTGTTGAAAGGTGTATGTGACTGTTCAGTGGAATTTCATTAATGTGGTACTCCTAGCACAAAATAAGTGACTGTTCACTAATAACCAATATTTCCATTTAAATGATCTTACATATCTTTTGTAAGGAAGAAAATGAGGTGATAAAAAATATACAAATATCTCTAATTGTTTTCCTTTGCTGCATAAAAACATTATTCCTTGTGTCTTTATGTTCAAATTGCTACTTATTATAGAGGCATTAGTCACAGAGTAGGGGCTCACTTCCCTCTAGTAGGACTTCATCTTAGCTAATTATATCTATGATAACTTCCATATCCCATTAATCTGAATTAGTGACATTTTGCCCTGCTAATTTCTACTTCTTATTCAGTGTGGCATCTGTCAATGTGTTGCTACCACTAAAAAAAGAAATGCAATGATTACTGTAATAATAATCCCTTCCCCTTATTAAGTACTAGCTGTGTGTCAGGAATTGAGCTGTGCACTTTGCAGGCATTGTTTCACAAATCTCATAATATCCCTGTGAACTATTATCCTCACATAGAGGCTAACAGAGGTTAAATGACTTTCCCTAAGTCACATTGCTAGAAAGTGGAAGAGCTGGGATTCAAAAACACATTTTCTGACCCTTAAGCCCAACTGCCACACTCTGTTGTCACCAGTATGCTCTGGGGAATTAGGAAAGATGCAGCAATGGATGCCGGGCCTTCTTGACAGCAAACGCCATCTGGGATGTAGTACAGCATCGGTAACTACAGGATGGCATCAATTATTTTACTTAAAAGTTTATTCTCTTAAATTGGTGTATATTTTACATTACACTTTTTCTTGTTATTAGTTTCTTTATCTTTTTTCACAAGTAATACAAAGATGTACTGAGAAGAGAAAGGCAACATAACCAGAAATCCAATTTGGTGCATTTTTATGCCCTGCTTTGAGTGGGAATATTACAGGCAGGCTCTAGATCCGGGAATAATAAATGTATCACTTTTATTGCAGTTTTAGATCATGTCTTTGAGTTGGAAAATTAAAAGCCGTCTAGTTTAAACATCCAGGAAGCAGGCTAGCCATTGTAACTTGTGAGAAAAGAGCTGCAATGGAAAATTCAACATGGAAACAGTGGCTGCCAATCCATCTACTCACCTCTTCAAATTGAATTGAGATTCTCCTGAACAAGAGACATCACTTCAGTAGAAATGGTCCCAAGCATCCGCCTCAGGAAAGGAATGGTGTGCCTCCATTTACAAAGGCATCACTGCTCCTGCCTTGATGGCCAGAGTTTCCCATTTCCAACACTGTGAAAAGCTTGGTTTGAATACTGTGCTCAGACACTCACAAACGGGTTCCACTTACTGCTACCAAGTCAAATCTAACTTTGTTTTTCTCCTAATGATTAACTGTCTTAAGCACCAGAAACAAAATATAGTAAGGTAATTTTTTAATAGTCTCAAGCTGAAAATGTTTTGGAGAAAGACCGGAAACTGGCTGCAATTCAGAGGTAACATGTAATTTTGAACAAGCTGTGCCCAATATGAAAAATTGAAGCATCCTGGCTTCTTGTATGCAACTTAACAATATAAAAGTATAGTTCAGGGGTGGCGAACAAGTTCGACACAAAGAGCCAAAATTTTAAACTGTGAGAGTCAGACAGCCACACCACGCAGTAACCTGCCAAAACAGACAAACACTCACACAAAAGCATATAATTTTAACAATAATATATTAAACACATAATATAACATGCTCAGTCAGGTGTTTTTTGTTACCTTGTTGGAGTGATGGGATGATAA
>CAUYPK010013908.1:0-40859 GCA_963574355.1 Loris lydekkerianus
CCAGAATGTTTATTGCAGGCCAATTCATAATTGCTAAGTCATGGAAGACGCCCAAGTGCCCATCGACCCACGAATGGACTAGCAAATTGTGGTACATGTATGCCATGGAATACTATGCAGCCTTAAAGAAAGATGGAGACTTTACCTCTTTCATGTTTACATGGATGGAGCTGTAACATATTCTCCTTAGCAAAGTATCCCAGGAATGGAAGAAAAAGTATCCAAGTATCCAATGTACTCAGCCCTACTATGAAGCTAAACTATAGCTTTCACATGAAGGCTATAACCCAACTATACCACAAGACTATGAGGAAAGGACCAAGGAAGGGGAAGGGAGGGGGGAGGTTTGGGTGGAGGGAAGGTGGTGGGTTGGGCCACATCTATGGTGCATATTTTTATCTATAATAAAAAAAAAAAAGATGTACTTCTATACCTAGCCAAATTAGCAGTCAAATATACGATAGAATAAAAGTATTTCAGATATACAAAGATTCAGCTGTTTACTTCTTAAACACTCTCTCTTGGGAATTTAAGGATGTTTTCCAGGAAAAGAAGGAAGGAAAACAAGAAAGGAGAACTTCAAGCCAAGAGGACCCATGCTAGAAAAATCAGAATGGTAAGTTGCTAGATGAAAACAGCAAAGAGTTGGAAATAATAATTAGCCCAGAGGGAGCAAAGAAACACCCAGGAACAAGAAGGACTTCTTAAATTCAATGCTTTTCTTAGTAATTGAAATAATTTAAGAATTTAGCAAAGGGAGACAATATACAGAATAGGAATTAGAAAACTCTAAGCAAAGCCAAAAAAGACCCCTAAGAGTAGAAATTACCACACTATATGATACGCTATGCAACAGAATATTTGTTTTAAAGTTATAAAAATGTGAATGGCATTTATTTACAAAATTAGATACAGCCCACGCACTGGAATTCACAGCTGAAGAAAAAAGAAAAGGAGGATTTCTGAGAGGATAAAGTTGATAGCGTGCTGTGGGACTAGGCCAGACAAGAACCAATATATATGTTTTTCTTTTTTCTATTAAACTGGGGAGATGCTTATTTTGTTAAATAAATATATTCTTATATATGAAAACTCTTTAGGAACTGAAATGAATTTTTAAAGTAAAATCCAGTGTTATATCAAAGATCTAAACTTTTAGTGAATATAAAGTATGTTTCCTCTTTTCTTTTTTTTTCTTTGAAATAAGGTCTCGCTCTGTCACCCAGGCTGGAGTGCAGTGGCAGAATCATAGCTCACTACAGCCTCAAACTCCTAGGCTTGAGTGATCCTCTTGCTCAGCCTCCTGAGTAGCTGAGACATCAGGTGTGTGCCATCATGCCCAGCTAATTTTTCTTATTAAAATATGTTCCTTCTCCCAGGTTGGCTCTGAATTAAGCTGTGACACACATATGGAGAAGACCTGGAGCCTGGTCAGCTTCTCTTTCTCATTCAACCCTCTCCTCCATTCTTTAAGATCGGACTTAGCACAAGGATTTAGGAGAAAAGGTCCCAGTCTCAGGTAGCTGAGACCCACTTCTGGAGAAGTGAAAGAAAACAGACTAGTGAGAAGGATCTGTTCAGTGATAGACCGAAGGGAAAGACCTGTATTTTCACTGACTCTATAGCCAAAATATGAAGGCTGTGGCAGGGCACAAATGTGAACTCTGGGAGATGTGGGGTGTACTGAACATCCTGAGACGAACGCCACCAAGCGGATGTCTGAAGAGTGGGGCTACTCAGTACAGCAGAGACCTGCAAGAAGATGAGCTTCTTTTTTTTTTTTTTTTAGAGACAGAGTCTCAACTTTGTTGCCCTCAGTAGAGTTCTGTAGCATCACAGCTCACAGCAACCTCCAGCTCTTTGGCTTAGCCAATTCTCTTGCCTCAGCCCCCCCAGTAGCTGAGATTCAGGCACCTGCCACAACACCCTGCTAAAGAAACTGAGCTTCTTGAAAAGTCAGAAGCAGGCAGTCATAGAGCTTAGCCCAAGCCAACAGAGACAGAACTGACTTTCCCAGCAGTAAAATCCCTGAAGAAACCTATAAATGTGATGCATCAGAAAAAAGTTTTATAGATAAATTTTTTAGCATTTCCATGTGCCAAGCACTGCTCTGAATTTTCTACATGTATTCATTAATTTAATTTTCACAACTCAATATAGCATAGTCTATTATTGTTATTATTATTACTATTCCTACATTACAGATTTTAAAACTAAAGCACAAAAAAGTTAAATAATTTGGGCACACAGTTAGCAACTAATAACAATGTGACTTGGACCAGGTACAATGGTTCATGCCTATAATCTCTGAGCTTTGAAAGGCTGAGGTAGGAGGATTACTTGAGGCCAGGGGTTCAAGACCAGCCTGGGCAACACAGTGAGATCCTATCTTTACAAAAAATAAGAAAAATTAGCTGGATATGATGACACATACCTGTAGTCCCAGCTACCCACAAGGCTGAAGTGACAGGATCACTTGAGCCCTGGAATTTGAGACTACAGTGAGTTATGATTATACCACTGCACTCCCAGCCTGGGAGACAGACTAAGACTCTGTCTCAAAAACAAAACATGATTTGAATCCAAGGATTGGCACCATGGTCTTGGCTTTTAATGTCTACACTAAAGGATTCCCTTGAAAAATAAACAATTGTTTATTAACCACATAAAGGCCCCAATACCAAATTACAGCTATCCTACCCACCAAAACTCTTGTGCATTTTCACTTACTTCCTATATATTTGTCATACAATGAAAACATATCAATAATATCCTGCTAAAGAATGAAAGTAGTCATGTAAGCATCCCCTACTAATAACCAACCAACTGAACATGTGAGCAAATACATCCAAGACCACAGAAAGTATGCAAATTAAATCACTGGCCCACGGACTCATGATTTAAATAAATACTCATTACTCGAAGCCACTGAGACGTTGGGCAGTTTACAACAACTAATAATTGATACTCTCTTAAGTCAAGATTTTCTTCTGTAATCATTAAGGGCATCAGCAAGCACTCAGCTAATAAGTGGGAGGTATGACAAGGAAGAGCCAGCTATCCAGAGAGTGGGCTCAGTGGGATCCTTGAAGTCAGGGATCTGTATACCGAGCAGATACAGAATCCATAAGGTGGCCAAAAACCCATGTGTTCAGAGAGGGCTGCCCCAAGGAGGAAAGTAGTATGCTCTATTATGGTTTTTAGACTGTGGATCAACAATGAGGGTATTCAGCATATGGTTTTATCTAGATTTAGCAGAACGCCACATAGATAAGAAGTCTCTGGTTCAATGCTTACATGTAAAAATTTAACTTGTATTTTAAACATCAGCCAGACTAGCAAGATAAGCCTTATTGATACTTTTGGAGGGCTAAATAAATTGATACAGAAAGCCTATTCAGAGACAATGTGGTAGTATACCAAGAGCCAGCAGTGCATCTTGCAAGGAAATATGTGAAACTTAGTAAATGTAGAATGTAAATGTCTTGGCACAACAACTAAAAAAACGCCAGGAAGGCTATGTAGACCCGTGTGATGAAAATGTGTCAAACGGTTTATGAAACTAGTGTATGATGCCCCATGATCGTATCGATGTGCACAGCTATGATTTAATAAAAAAAAAAAAAAGAGCCACAAACATAACTGTGGCTATTGACTCAGAAATCCCTATTCTGAGAACTTATTCAAAGCCACTGTATATAGAACAGAACCTGTCACATAACAGGCACTGGATAAACATTTGCTAATATATTAATGAATCCTTTTCAGGTATTAACATGACAAGCTTAAAAATATATAGCTCAATCAAAAAATATCTTGTGCTATAATTACTGAATCAACATAGATACAAGTGTACCAAGGTTCAATTATTTTCCACATGAAGCAAAAAAAAAAAATTATGAGTTTAATTTTCATATAGAATGAGTGTGAATGACATTTTCCTCGTACTTTCAGTATTAGTTATGTTACTGTCATTAAAATTTTACTTGTGAATTGTTAGTCATCCAATTGTTTGTCCTTGTTTATAAGTATTAAATAGCACAAAAAGAGACATTCACTTTCCTAGTAATAAAACAAGCGGACTGCATGTAAACTTAAACCTCTGAAATACTCACAGACTAAATCAGATCAAAAGCTTAAACTGATGACCTTAACCACTATGTAAAAATGTAAGTGGAAATTAATGTATTTTCCTAAAAGGTGACTCAAAGTCTGAGGTAATCATAGAAGAGTTTTTCTGTTTGTTTTGTTTTGTTTTGAGACAGAGTCTCACCCGGCTGCCCTGGGTAGATTGCCGTGGCATCACAGCTCACAGCAACCTCAAACTCTTGGGGTCAAGCAATTCCTTGCTTCAGCCTCCCAAGTAGCTGGTACTATAGATACCCGCCACAACATCTAACTAGTTTTTTAATTTAATTTAATTTATTATTTTTTTTGGGGGGGAGGATTCGTGTTTAATGTTTTGAAAATATACTACATGGATACAAAGGAATAATGAGGTAATGGCATAAAGACAGACTAGTTTTTTTATTTTAAATAGAGACAGGGTCTCACTCCTGCTTGGACTGTCCTCAAACTTCTAAGCTCAGGCGATCTACCTGCCTCTGCCTCCAAGAGTGCTAGGATTATAGGCATGAGCTACAGCACCCAGCCCATAGAAGAGTTTTTGAGCTTATAAATTGAAGAAGTGCAAGCATCATTTTTCTTATGCCTTCGGGTTTATCCACAGGAGGGAAGGATTATCCACAAAAGATTTGTTTCTGGATAGCTGGCTCACCATGCAGAGAGGATATGCACCTCCCCATTGCATGGTACATAAATGGACCTCTCTTATAATAGTAATCTTGTTACTTTGTCATTATGTAATTACATATGTGTCTTCCCTATCAGACTGAAAACTCCTTGAAGACAGGAGAATAGATATTTATAAATTTGTGTAATTAAAACAATTTAATAATCTATGTTTAAGATTAAAATACCTTAGATACTAAAACTTAGCAGATTTGACTTTTACATATAAAAAACAATTTACTTTGTATTAATATTTTACATAGCCCATAAGAATTTGAGTCAGTTTATAATAAAGAAGTACAAAAGAGAATTGTAGGTTACAATTCAAATCCTTAAAGCCACAGATGCAATTTGAGTGATGTATAGCCAAAATAAGGGCAATTATAACAAAGAAGAGAATCTCATCTCTATAGACCATACTGGAAACACTGTTTCTATAGTTGAACCTCAAGATTTGGAATTGGTATTCCTGCTATACATTGCAAAAAGGAGAAATACAGTCAGTTATAATTTTTGATAGTCAAAAATCAATTAGGCAGTGGAAGAAGCAAATTATTGGTCACTTCAAACTGGTCAAGGTAACTATATAACAAGAGAACATTTCAATTGTAAATATTTATGCACCCAACTTAAATGCTCCAAGATTTATGAAACAGACTTCAATTAGACTGAGCAATATGCTATCCCCATAACACCATAATAGCTAGGGACTTCAACACCCCCTAGCAGAACTGGACAGATCTTCTAAACAGAAACAAACAAAGATACAAGAGACTTAAATGTGACTCTAGAACAATTTGACTTAATAGATATATACAGAGCACACCATCTCAAAGCTAAGGAATATACGTTCTTCTCATTAGCCCATGGAACATATTCCAAATAGGTCATATCCTAGAGACAAAATAAACCTCAACCAAATTAAAATAATTAAAATTACACTTTGTATCTTCTGAGACTGCAAGGCAACAAAGGTGGAACTCAACCACAACGAAAATTTTCATCCCAACATGGAAACTAAACTTTATATTGAATGACAGTTGGGTCAAGGAGGAAGTAAGGAGGAAATTATTAAATTCCTCAAACATAATAACAATGAAGGCACAAGCTACCAAAACCTGTGTGACACTTCAAAAGCAGTCCTAAAAGGGAAATCTATTGTATTAGATGCCTATATGTGAAAAACAAAAAGAGAGCACAGCAATAACCTAATCAAGAATCTCAAGGAAATGGAAAAGGAAGAACAATCCAATCCCAAACCTAGCAGAAGAAAAGAAATAATCAAAGTTTAATCAGGAGTAAAAGAAATTAAAAACAAAAGAATCATTCAAAAATTTTATGAAAGAAAAAGTTGGTTCTTTGAAAAGATAAGCAAAAGTGATCAATCTTTGACCAGATTAACTAGAAACAAAAAAGTAAAATCTCTAATAACCTCAAGCAGAAGAAAAAAGGGGGAAATGACAACAGACACCACAGAGATATAAGAGATTATCTCTGACCACTACAAGAATCTCATGGCCCAGAAATTTGACAATATCGAGGAAATGGATCAATACCTGGAATCACACCATCTCCCTAGACTTAACCAGGAGGAAACAGATCTTTTCAACAGACCAATATCAAACACTGAAATTGAAGAAATAATTTTAAAAGTTTCCAACACACAAAAAAAGCCTAGAACAGATGGCTTCACATCAGAATTCTATCAAACTTTCGAAAAAAAACTTGTACCTATACAAAGAACCTATTCCAAAACATTAAGAAGGAAGGAATCTTCCCTAACATATTCTATGAAGCAAATTTCACCTTGATTCCAAAACCAGAAAGGACCAAACTAAAAAGGAGAACTACAGACCAATTACACCAATGAATATTGATGCAAAAATACTCAACAAAATCTTAACCAATAGATTACAGCTAGACATTAAAAAAGGTATACATCACAATCAAAGGCATTTGCACTAGATTGTTTATTACAGCTCAATATACAATCACCAAGGTATGGAAACAACCTAAATGCCCATCAACCCAGAAATGGGTTAATAAGCTGTGGCATATGTATTCTATGGAATACTATTCAGCCATAAAAAAGATAGAGACTTCACATCTTTTGTATTAACCTTGATGGAAACATTCTTCTTATTAAAGTATTACAAGAACGGAAAATCAAGTGTTCAATGTACTCAGTACTAATATGAAACCAGTACATGACCTAATACACACCCACATAAGAGAGAAAACCAATTCAATTCAATTCAGGGGAGGTGGAAGGAGGGAGAAGAGGGCAGAAGGGAGGGGTATTGGTGTGCTCCCACTTAATTGGCAAAATGTAGGGATATATGGCACATCTTTTGGTTGTGGAATCAAGGTGAAGTTTTTGATTGTGGGATACAACAGCAACTCTACCTAACAAATGCAAACATTGTAATCTAGTTGTTTGTGCCCTCATGTTAATCCAAAATAAATAAATAAATAAATAAATAATCAATTGGAAAAAAAGAAGGAAATCATTTCTAGGTTTTAGCTCTGAAAGAAATACTGGTTAATCATTTGAACAATAGTCTCCACGTATCACCATAGCAAATGTAATAAAGAATTTTGTAAAGATTTTTCTTAACTGCTTTCCTAATGAAACCCCAAAACAGCACATTTCTTCAGCAAAGACAATTCATAACAATTCATACCAAGACAACATTGTCCAAAAATTTAGTTCTCTATATTCTAAGCCACAGGTGAACAACAGACTTCCGGCCAAATCCAGCCCATTATCTATTCTTACAAATACAGTTTTATTAGAACACCGCCATGTACATTTATGTACCTAGTGTCTATGGCTGCTGTTGTGCTACAGTAGGTGTTGAGTGATTGTCATTAAACCCTATGCGGTTCATTATGAAAGTTTTGAGATGCACAAAAATCAAGAAACATAAAATTCACACTGACAGAAACAAATGAAACTTTTCTAGCAACATGGATAAGTTGAGCAAGTTGAAAGTTGGCACAGATGACTCATAAATGAAGTTGTCAACTCTTATTCTTGGAAGTGAAATGATAGACCATAGCACAGCCTATTTCAAAACTTTCATAGCGACCTATCTATGGCCCACAAAATCTAAAATACTTAGTATCTTGCCCTTTACAGAGAAGTTTTATTAACCAAACCTCTGTTATTATCACTTTTCTCCATCAAGCTTTGGATATGAGTTTGATACAAAACAATTTGCTAATTGGAATTGTAGTCATACATTAGGCAGAACCACATGAGATTGGCAATTTTTAGATTTTTTGATCTATATACACTTTTGATTCACTCTAACACTTAAAAAAAAAAAGATTTAAATCTTGTTACAAAAATTAAAGAGCCAAACAAATCTTGTACTTAGATGATTAACACTACTCCTATATAGGAGTGATATATGAAATATTATTAAGCAAAGCCAGGATATCTCTGAAGAAGAAATTTTAATCTTCCCACATATGAAACTAGACCCACATGCTACCATTCTCTGCTATTCCAAATGAGAGAAAGTACCAATCATCCCCATTAAATGGCTAATTTAATGGCAAACTCAGCAATAATGACTACACAGTGACATGAAGGATTTTTAGTAAATAATTGCTTGTATAATCACACAAAAGATTTACCATTGTACACCTAGAATTATCCCTATACTGAGGACACAGTAGAAGTTAAATACATATTTTTTAAGTAGCAGTACATAAAATTGTTTCATGAGATTTAGAACAAAATTGTGACTAAATAAGTGTATGCACTGAAAATGGTACATACCATTGTACCAATGGTACCATTGGTACAGCTGACTCATCAGAGAATGTCTCACATCAAGTAAATTATTAATAAAAGATGTTTATTTGAGAATAATAAGTTTATGCTTAAGTCTATAATTAATATACATCATTCATTTCCTGCCATGAGCACAGTGCGCTGATGGCTATACAAAAATGTATGGCTTAGTTCCTCTAGGCAAGGACCTTTAAATCTAGCTGGTGAAATACTTACTAAAAAGATAGAGCACAAGCCATGTCTTAATAAAGTGCCAAATGATTAAAATTGACAGTCAGTGAACCATTGTGTTGAATTCATTCTCCATCAAAATCAAACATGAAGACAAGAGGCCTGGATTCCAGTCCCAACTGTCACATTTCTTAGCAAGAATGTAAATTATTTTATTTAACAGTGTTCAGCTTATTTATTTTGCTGGATGGCACACTCTTCAGTTCTTGAGACACACTAGGTTTCTGTGGAAGAGGTTCTGTGGAAAGGGTTCAACATATGTTGGCCACAATTTGCATATGAAGGGGTTTTCTGAAATATTTTGAATATCATAATACTAAAAACATTCCAAGGATTTCCATGCCAGATTTTAACACATTGAAAACCACCAATGAATTTACATGTGTTTACAGTTTGACTCTTTCTTTTCTTTTTTTTTTTTTTTTTAATTTATTGTTTGGGATTCATTGAGGGTACAAAGAATTAGGTTACACTGATTGCTTTTGTTAGATAAAGCCCTCTTATAATTATGTCCCTCCCCCAGAGATGTGCCATACACCATGAACACCAATCCTCCTCCTTCCTCCCCTGTCCCCACTCCTACATTCTTCTATCCCCCACCTTGTATTAGATCATCTACCACCTTCATATTAGAATTGAGTACACTAGATTCTTGCTTCTACATTCTTGTGATGCTTTACCAAGAAGAATGTGTTCCAACTCAATCTAGTTAATACAAAAGATGTAAAGTCTCCATCTTTTTAATGACTGAATAGTATTCTAGGGTATACATATACCACAACTTGGTACACCATTCCTTGGTTGGTGGGCATTTAGATTGTTTCCACATTTGGGGGATTGTAAATTGAGCTGCCATAAACCGTCTAGTGCAAATGTCCTTATGATAACATGATTTTTTTTCTTCTCAATACAGTTTGGCTCTTTCAAATGAGCCCCAGGTTACAGTTTCCTGCTGCAAGAGTGTCCTGAGATTCCAAAGTAATCTGCTAAAGACATCCCATTTGTAAGTAATTTTGGGGAGTAAATTAGGACATTTTTAATAAAGTGCAAACACACACAAAAAAAAACTTAAAGTAGATGGCAAAGATTATATTAAGTCACAAGTGTCACAGTAGCTCTATTTCCAAGTTTTTGTATCAATCAAAACAACCCTATTAGTTTCATTTATTAGCTATATAATCAATAAGTATGTTCAGTTTGAACTTATAAGGCTATTTTTACTCATAAAATGCCCTTTATTTCTATGTAGTAGAGTTCCATTTAAGATAAATTATTTCTTCTAAAAAAAATTCACTAGAAAAGATGATCTGAAAAACATTTTCAAAATTGAATAGTGTATGATTCTTATCTCATGTTCTGAGATTTTATAAAATCACACACTATACACACCACATATAAGAAAACTACCAGAATCTGCTTGCTAGTTAAAAATATTTGCTCTTCCCACTTGGTTTTGCACAACACCTGCAATTTAATCAGGATGTTTTTGGGTGTGCCTGCACTTCCCTGCCAACATTTCGGTTTTGGGCAAATGCCAACCTGTAAGAGATTTTCGTCTTGAGACTGTTTCCCTTCTTGCAACACTGGTTGTACTATTGCCAAAAATATCAGCCTACTGAGGGAACATCCCTTTTTACTTGCTCCCATCCATTTCTGGAGTCAAATAATAAATACTTAGTCCTACATCTAAATCAAGCTGGATTTTTTTTCCTTTTCAATTCACCTAAAACAATCCTTATGAAGCTCATGGGTCAATCTTTTTTAACCCACAGTCTAATACTCTTAGTACTAAGCTACTTTCTTTCTTTCTTTTTCTCTCTCTCTCTCCATTTTGTCTTGTTTCACTTTCCAAGAGCACTTGTAAGATTTGGGACTTCCAAAATATCTGACATCCTGAGAGAACTCAGCTCTCTAACACTTCCCAAAACTAGAAAACTCATTTTTTTTCTACTCAGTATGGTGTTTTTAAGTGTGAACCTTAAAAGATATTCCACATCATATGTCATCAAGAGAATGCAAATTAAAACAAGGTGACACCACTCACACCTATTGGAATGACCAAAATCCAGAACTGACAACACCAATGGGAGCTAATCCATTGCTCTTGGGAATGCAAAATAGTACAGGAAGACAATAGTATGGAAGACAATTTGGAAGTTTCTTACAAAACTAAGCTCTCTTAGCATGTGGGCTAGTAATCACACTTCTTGGAATTTACCCAAAGGAGTTGAAAATTTATGTACACATTGAAACCCGAACACAGATGTTTATAGCAGCCATATAGTAATTGCCAAAGTGTAAATGTAAAACCAACCAATATGCCCTTCGGTTGGTAAGTGGGTAAGTAAATGAGTGCTACATCCAGACAATGGAATATCATCCAGTGCTTAAAAAAAGAAAGAAAAGAAAAGAAAAGAAAAAGCAGAGCTATCAAGCTGTGGAGGAAACTTAAATGCATATTACTAAGTGAAAGAATCCAGTCTGAAAAGGCTGCCTACTGTGTGATTCCAACTATATAAGATTCTGGAACAGGTAAAAATATGAAAACATGAGGCAAGAGAATTGCCTAAGCCCAAGAGCTGGAGGTTGCTGTGAGCTGTGACGCCACAGCACTCTACCTAGGGTGACAAAAGTGAGACTCTGTTTCTAAAAAAAAAATATATATATATATATATGAAAACAGTGAAAAAGGTCAGTGGTTGACAGCAGTTGCAAGTGATGGAGGGAAGAACAAGCAGAGCACAGAGGATTTTTATGGCAGTGAAAATACTTTGTATGATACCATAGTGGTAGACTCATGTCATTATACATTTCTCCAAACTCACAGAATGTGGAACACCAGGAGTGAACCCTCATGCAGACTATGTACCTTGAGTGATTATGTTGTGTCAATGTAGACTTATCAGTTGTAAAAACTGTACCACACGGTGGGGGTAGGGGAGATTTTGATAATAAGGCAAACTGTGCATGGGGATACATTACATGGGAAATCTCTGTACCTTCTTCTCAATTTTGCTGTGACTCTAAAACTGCTTTTAAAAAAATAAAATCTTCAATAAAAATGTTGATCTCCTCAGTATCTCTCTACTAGTAAAGGTTTTTGTCTCTGCTTACATGGTGGACAGCCCTTGTTAAAAGTGATTATAGTTGGGTGCCAATTTCCTAGTCAAATGAAATGCTAGGGAAGACCGTTCTGATCACCATTGACTCCAAGTGTTGAAAAAGCAAACCTCTGCTGAAACAATCCTGCTGAAGATAGGTATGGTTTCCTGAGAAAGGAGTTTATGCACAAGAAAGCTATGTTTACGTAGATCTAGGTCTGTATTCTGTTAGAAATACTTTTGTTTTTCATCACTACTGCATTTTTAATATCAGAGCAAACTATGATTGCTCCAATTGCTCAAAGATGTTAAATATTTATACTTTCTGGGAAGTCTTAAGATCAAGAAGAAAATGCACCTGACAGAAAAAAATCTGCCATGGTCAATAGACCTGGTTTGGACTATGGGAGATAACATAATTCAATCTGGTGAATTATTTAGACTCAAAAGTTTTAAAGAGGGGGAAATACCAAATGGCTAAATTCTGTCATGTTCAATAATTATGTGTGTAATACTGAAGATGCAATATTAGGAATTTTAAGAAAAAGAACACTGTCATGCATTTGTTTTCCTGGTATGTGCCAGTTCATTGCACAGAGTACAAATTAGGATCAAGTTTTTCTTCAAAAATCTAAAAGATTATAATAATAAATGAGATAAACCAGTCCAAAGACTACAGAACAAAACGAAAACTCTTTACCGTGGCTTTCAATATACTTCTCCCTACTTACAACCTTTTCTCCTTAGCTCGTGACACACAAGCTACTCTGTACTTCTTTCAGTTCCTCAACACCTCAACACACCTTGTTTCATGGTTGCTTAAAAATTTTCTACCTGCCATTCCTTTTCTGGAATGTTCTTCCCCTATTCTTCATAGGACTTAACCACAAGATCAGGGACTTTTAAAAGTAGGGACTTGGGAGCCTGAATACCAGGATGTGGTGAATTATTTATGCAAAGGACCAGAATAAAATGAAGTACTCAATAAATATAGATTGTTATTGTTTGACGTGTCATTATTAGCCTTTTGTCCTTAAGCTCTGATATGACTTCCCCACAGAAAGCAGCCTGCCCTGACCGCTGAGTGGAGAGTTTCTCCTCCCACCCTTCCTTCCCCATCCTGCCCATTCTTTGCTACATCACCTTTTCCTCCCTGCAAAACAGGATGGTCTAAGGAAGAGAATTTTATGGAAGGTTAATGTCTGGAAGGACTAGCTATATTTTTAATGGTCAGAAATGCTTCTCTACTTTCCATTGGTAGAGACAAAAATGAGCACTTATTTTTTAAATAGTAGAATGAATGACAGTGTGGTGGTCAGTTGTTTGTAGAAAAAAAGATCCAGCCGAGGAAGTCTGTGGTTATGCTGTATTTTTTGTGTGTCAGTATAGGCAGTAATATCCTGTGGAGACAGTAACTAGAAAATAATAAGAATATTCTTCATATTTTCAAAGATAATTACATTGAGTAACTTATATCAAATTTACATGGGAATGAGAGATTGAGAAGAGTCTTGCGATGATATTCCAGCCTCCTCTCAGAGACCATAATTCTTCTCTATTCCTTCTAGAAAATTATAAAATTTTTATTTTATGACACTCATCACCCAAAAATATGACATTGGCTGAAAACATAAATACAATACAGTTACATAAATTCTTGCACACTGAATGTAGTAAATAAATACCTATTAAAGATAGAGTTTATTCCTTCTTTTCTTTTTTTTTTTTTAAGACAGAGTCCCAATTTGACACCCTTGGTAGAGTGCTGGCAACATCATAGCTCACAGCAACCTCAAACTCTTGGACTCAAGTGATCCTCTTGCCTTGGCCTCCAAAGTAGCTTGGACTACAGGCAGCCACCACAATGTCTGGCTAATTTTAGAGACAGGGTCTCACTCTTGCTCAGACTGGTCTTGAACTCATGAACTCAAGACAATTAACCTGCTCTGGCCTCTCAGAATGCCAGGATTACAGGCATGAGCCACTGAACATGGCCTATTCCTTAATTTTTGAAAATTATTCTTCTTGTAGACAAATCATGAAGGCAATGTCTTTGGTGCCCATGTGAGAAAAGGCCTGGGGTAGCTTGATGGTTGCTCTGACCATCCCATCCCTAGCACGAAGGGCATAAAATTTCGATATTCACTCTTCCCATCCCTTCTTTCAGGTGATGTGTTCACTCCTCCCTGTCTTCAGATCAACCAAGAAAGAGAACACATTGCCAATGTGGTGGAATTTGAGTCAGGATATTTTGGAAGAATCAATTCTTTCTTCTCCCCACATTTTAATCTCCAATCTAAGAACATTATATTGGAGTTGTTAAGAATCCAGATTTCTTGATTTCTCTAATAGTGATATTGCCACCAAACACCATATTTCACCATAACAACTCCACTTATCACAGACAATCCAATCTTCCTATTTCACAATCATTTCTTTCACAAACAAGAATCCTAATGCCAAGAGCGAGTGAGCAACTTATCAAGTTTATTCCAAACCAGAAAAGAAAATGCTATTGAAACTCATGCCAAATAAATTTCTTGACTCATGGATGAAGGGGGAGACAAGTTGCCTCATTTCATGGTTTGAAGTAACCAAGTATTTATTCTCAAGTTTACTCTTACTGGGGCCCCTAGGATAAAGAGCAGGCTGACTCTTGCATAACTATTTGGAGTAGAAGAAAGAGAAAGTCATTTTCAGTGAGGGTGGATGGAAGAATATTAGGAGGGGAAGGAGATGGGTGGAGTGAGCAGGAAACTAGCCATGGAAGGATGCTGCATGAGCTGTGAAGAAATAGTGTATCCTGAGGCCAGCTGGTCTGACTCAGCCCCCCAAAATATCATTACCATTAACTTTTTCTTTGCAAAAAAAGGTTGGAGCTACTAATGAATGTGCAAGCATATGTTAGATCAGTGGAAATGATCTTCATACACACACACACACACACACACACACACACACACACACACATATGTATGGCTATCACTTATTCAACATTCTCCATATATTGCACTCTATGCTTGGAGCTTTCACAGCAATTCTAAAGTGAAAGTGTCACTATCTTTTATTTTAGGACTGGTGCAAATAAGACTTAGAGAAATTAAGTAACTTGCCCAAGATCACATAACTACTACGTTATGAACTCAAGCCACTAACCTAGATCTTCCTGATTCTAAAGCCTTAAAAACAGATAGCTAACTTCCCATATAGGAAAAAATCTGTTTCCATAGAGAAAATTTGTGTGCACCTCAGCACATGTTTGACTTCATCACTGCATGCTCCTTGAGAGCCTAGATTTTGTTTGCTTGTTTTCTTAAATCCATCTTCAAAGCTGCCTACCCCAAATTCTGGTGTGTACATTCAATAAATATGTGTTTTATTTCTATTTGAATTAGCAAGTGTTGATATGATGCATACTTAGCTAATTATGATTCATAATAGAAACAAAAACTTATAGATCAGTGGCTGCAGGGAGATCTCTGCCCTTAACATCACAAAGATGCCTCCAAAAGATCGTGGGCAAAGGGAACAACAGGAGGCGGCTTTGAGAGGAGTCAGAGAAGAAGGAGCAGTCAGAGAATGACCCATCAAAGAGCCACAGGGTTCCCCTGCCCTGTGCTACTTTCACTATTAACCATGTGACGTGGAAGGTAGTGGATGTGGGTGGTACTGTTCCTGGTACAATTTTAGAGAGTTTTTTTGGGCCTCTGGGGTCATAACACTTCTCATAAATAGCACATTGTGTTTATATTTTAGTCCACCCTCTTTCAGCTCCCTCATCTCATCTCCACTATATTCTTCCAAATGCAACCAGCATCTTTAATTCATTAGAAGAACAATTAATTCAGAGTTTTAAAAACAAATACATTGACCTCTCTCAATATCTTTTATTAAACATATATACTACAATAAACTCTCTCCTCATAAATTATTCTATAATTCTTAATAGGCTGCCCTCACAGAGACATTTCAGAAATTAGATTACACACAACCTCTTTTTATAGGTGGTATTTTATTTTTTAAATGTATCTTTTATTTCAGAGTATTACAGCAGTGCACACATTGTGGTTATGTAAATTTGCATTCACACACGATCTATTTTATTCTCTGTGAAAAGAATATGGGAGAAATCATTTCTGATAACATGTACTTTTCAAGCTTTCTCTCAAAATGATCATATTTTTCATTATTAGTCAAAGAATATTTGTTGTGTACCAGGGTCTACTAATATTTCCTATCTGCCAAAAAACATTTGCTGTGTACCAAACTCTACTACATGATTTTGAGAATTCAGAGAAGTCTAAGGAAAAG
Organism: Loris lydekkerianus; assembly: GCA_963574355.1. Taxonomy (NCBI): domain Eukaryota; kingdom Metazoa; phylum Chordata; class Mammalia; order Primates; family Lorisidae; genus Loris; species Loris lydekkerianus. The sequence goes on from CAUYPK010013908.1 coordinate 16,240, forward strand.
TCCCTGCCATTGTGTTTAAAATATAGGTGAGGAGGGAAACTGTATCATATCAAGATAAGAGTATATAAACCGCATGTGCAAACTGCATGTGAGTAAGAAGGGTTACAGAAGAGGAGAGGAGAGAGCCAACTTTTGCCTCAGGTTGACAGAAAATTTTTTACAAAGAAGACAGGACATGATCTAAAACTTAAAGGATTGCTTAATGGGGACGGGGGGAATAATTACAGGAGAACCTCTGTAAGTGGACCACCAAGGCACTACAAAAAACTGGTCAACATGAAGACGTGGTCAAGATAAGGAACTAGGTCTACTGTACTGACAGGTACATGTACTTTATTTTCTTACACAGCTTTTATTAGAGAACATCATACAACATCATACATAATCAAAATATGGTAAAATCTACATACAAAATCATACAAAACCAATATATTTACTGTTTTCTCATAGTCTAACCATTCTGTCTGAAAAAAGAGTCAGTCTTAGTCTGTTTTATTTTTATTACAAACATAAATGGAGAAAGCTCTCAACACTGGATACACCACTTAGAATACTTGGGCATTTTTCCACAGCAAACGACTTCAAGGGCATTATCAGATGCCTGACATTCTCTTCTTTTGGAGTCTCTGAAATTTCTGTGTCATCCTCAATTGCTTCTTCCACTTCATGAGCTGCTTGATACATTTTTATGCTGTTCTTTACTTTGGTCAATATTGCTTTGAAAATTGCTTCTGGGTCAACTTTATTACAGCTTGGCACCTAATCATCCATTGTAACAAAACTTCAAAAATCTACTCATTCAAATTCTGCCATAGGAATAGGGCCAAAACATTGTGTTCTTGGGTTGTGACAAATCCACCCTTCTTAAAACACTTCTGTATTAGTTCTGAACTTTATTACAAACATAACTTCATTACAAGCAGAACTGATTTAGAGGACATCATCCAGAGCATACACTGATGCTGCAGACAGGTTGTGTTTTAGTAATTACCTACTGCAGGAGCTTGACTCAGTAGTGCATTTTAAGTCTTTTGATGATACATTGGTCAAGAGGTGCCATTTCTGAGGTTGTATTTGGAGGCAGAAATTTCAGTGTCCCATTTGTGAGATGATTCACTTGCAGGTCATCAGGATAGTTGTCTACTATCAACAGAATAGACTTTTTCTTCTTCATTTCTTGGTCAATACCCCTTACCCACTCCTCAAACAGAGCACTGGTCATCCTGCATTTATTTGATCTCCAAGTGACTAGGAAGTTTTAAGGCTTCAGGTTCTAGAATGTACATGGCTTTGCTGCTGATTTATCAATATCCAAGGGCTTTAGTTTCTCTCTGGTTGAGCTAGTGCAAAGTAAAACTGTGAAACATTTTTAAACACTTACTTTTGTCACCCTTCATAATGAGGCTCCTGTCAGGCATCACTCTGAAAACAGTCCGCATTCATCAACATTAAAGATGTCATCTTTGAAGTCTCTGGTGAAGTCTGGGAAATTTTTGATGGACTCTTTCACAATTCCTACTGGAACCATTGGATTCACTATATAAAACTTTATGGGAGATCTCATCAGTTTAAATTCCTGGGCCCAACCACTTTATGCTTGGAAACCTGTCACTCTGAATTTCTGTGCAAAATTTTTAGCAACTTCTTGAATCATTTGGTCCAAATATTCAGGTGTTAACTGCCCTCATTTGTTTGAAGCAGCCTAATTTGACTTCATTGACTTCATCAAGGAAAACTTTTCTCCTTTTCCACTGTAGGTCTCCACTTTCTTCACCAGATATCTCTCTAAATACTCATGCTTATGTTTTTGGATGTTGCTAACTATGGTCTTGCTAACACCAAAATGTTCTGCCATCTTTCTTTCACTGCTGGTTTCCCAAAAATGTAGAAGATCAACTTTTTCCTTTAATGTCAACTCACTGAACTCTTTCCTCTTTCCTCTGAGGCATCATGTCTAGATCAACTGTAAAATCTTTCAGCAATTGTAAGATATATATACTTACAATTCAGACATCTCCTTCATATTGAAAAATCTTCAGCAACAAGAAATAAACAATGGGACATTAGGCCTAATCCAATACGTGGTAACAATAAAATATGAAAAAAGAACTTATACTAAAGAAAAAGTAATACAACTAAGGAGCAAAGACCATACCTTCTATCTCTTGGTATAAAGTGGAATCAACTGGTTAAGTTATGAAAGGCAAATTTATATTATGTGTCACAGTCCAAATGGTCAAGATACAGCTTACAGAGGTGTTTTAATACATAGAGGTTAGCCTTCCATTGAGTACATGTTGTGCATATCTGGTCTATGAGAATTAGGTCAACTTGAGGAGGTGGTCAGTATAGGGAAGTTGTCAGCTATGGAGGTTCTACTGTGTTTATTAGCTGCTCTTAATAATTACACTATGCTGTGGTTCTTCTCTGACTCTTGAGAACTTTCCTCACATCTCTTTTTCACTTCAGTAGGCACATGGAAACTATAAGTCATCTATGACACCTCCCTTTGCCTCATTTCCCTACATCTAATTCATCAAGGAGCCCCACATATTTCCCTAACAACATAAATCTCAAATCCAACAACTTTTCTCCATTTCCACTGTCAACACTCTAACATGCAAGACCACTGAATCAACTTTCTATCAGTTTTTATGATAAAACTTTCACCTCTCTTCAAACCCTTTCCCTCACAGTAGCCTCTGCAATCTTTTGTTAAACACAAATAGAATTCTTTCCAGGACATCCCCCCCCCCCAAAAAAAAAAAAAAATACAAAAGTACAGAATGCTTTTAATATGCTCCTAAAGGTTGTGTGTGTTTCTGGTCCTCATTGCCTTCTGCAGCCTCACCTTCAGCCATTATCTCCTGGTAACAAACACCAACCTATCTGGACATTCAAGCTGCTGAAGTCAGCAAGTATTCACTGCTCCAAAAGTTCCTGAACATTCTTTCCTTGGTACTCACTTGGATGACTTCTGCTTAGCCATCATATCTCAGCTTAAAAATCCTTTCATAAGTAAAGCTTTCTCATATCCAGTTTAAATTGTCTAAACCCCTATATTCCTGATAACATCTCTTGAAATGTCTTCTTCTTTACAATTATATATTTAGGGTTTTACTTACAGACTATTTCCCTATTAATCCCTTGTCTCAATTATAGTAGAAATAGCATATTTTACTCACCACTATATTCCTAACGGCTAACCCCCAACAACCACCAAAAAAAAAAAAAAAAGAATAAATTATTCAATCTCAAAGCTAAAATTGGTTTTCACTCCTTACTACCAATACTGTTCAACAGTTGACTGTATCAAAGCAAAGATTGTGCTTAAAAAAATCTATAAATTTTTCAAAATTAAGAGATTACATATATTTTCTTAGCAGTCAATTCTATGAGAACCGCCTCTTCTTTCCTGTCAAACCTAAATATTAAAAAAAAAAAAAAAACTCTCATGCATTGTGTAGCTTAAAAAGCACTTTATTCTACACCTTACCTTACTTGATGCCTTTTAAAAATTTATTTATTTTTTTTTAGCATACCTGCCCCATACTTGTGTTTACATTAACTCAAGGAAGGTCAAGCAAAAATCTATATTTCTTTCTGGTTTCACTTATTAACTTGTTCCAAATAAGCAAAGATGAATCACAAATATGGAATTATCTGCCCTTTTAAGGTTAACTTCCAGAAGAAAGAAAAGCAAAACCTCCTAGAATCCTTCAATGGGAAGAGACACACTTTCTAGGGGGAAGACATGATTGCAAAAGGGACTTTACCTAACAAGTGCAATCAGTGTAATCTGGCTTATTGTACCCTCAATGAATCCCCAACAATTAAAAAAAAAAAAAAAAAACTCCTAGAATCCTTCAATGGGAAGAGACATAAAGAGATTCATATCTCTAGAGATACAGGGAGAATGGAACAAGAACAGCTCATTCTGGAGGCAAGACCTAATCCCCAATAGATCTCCTGCTCCTAGGGCTTCAAATATACAAATTCTCCCGTCCTCTTGCCTACCTCTTAATATTGCATGAAAAATACTCACAGGGGTCAAGAGCCAATACTCATAGCTATAATTCCCATGATTTGGGAAGCTGAAGCAAGAAGATCTCTTCAGGCCAGGAGTTGATACTAGTCAGAGCAACAGTGAAAAATTCAATCACTACAAAAATAAATAAATAAAAATTAGCCAGTCATGATGTCTGTGGTCCTAGCTGTTCACCAGGCTGAGGCAAGAGGATCACTTCAACCCAGGAGATCTTGATTACAGTGAGCTGAGTACCTGTTTAAAAAAGAAAGAAACAAAAAAAAACACACTCATAGGTTATAACAATTTCATAGGACGAAAACAAGTAAAACTGTTTATATTCTCTAAAAATGTACCACAAGTTTATTTTAAAAATTAAGATAGTAATAGTAAATTTTAGACTTACAATAAGCCAGTCATTTTTCTAAGACCTTTACATATACTAAAGTGTTCAATTCTCCCTCCATAAACCCCATGTGGTAGGCATTATCACTATCATAAATCTGAGGAAACCAGGCCCAGAGAAGGCAAATAACTTGCTTAGCTCACAGAAGTATGAAGCAATAGAGGCATTTTTCAGCAATAAAGTGTTACTCACCTGCTCTTGCACCATGTTGCCCTTGTAACCTATACCAGATATTTACCAAAAAACCTAATTGAGTGACTTCTGCAGATATGTGTTTATTCAACAATGTGCTTGGCTTTGGAGATTCAAAAATGACTAAATACAGAAAAAGATATTTTATTCAATGGAAAACAAAAGAAATCAGGAGTAGCTATATTTCTATCAGATAGAACCAAATTTAAGTCAAAAGCCTAAAATGAGGCTTGGCGCCTGTAGCACAGCGCTTATGGGGTTAGCCACATGCACAGAGGCAGGTGGGTTCTAACCCAGCCTAGGCCAGCTAAATAACCATGACAACTGCAACAAAAAATAGCCAGGCATTGTGGTAGGCACCTGTAGTCCAAGCTACTTGGGAGGATGAGGCAAGAGAATCGCTTAAGCCCAGGAGTTGAGGTTGCTGTGAGCTGTTATGCCACAGGGCTCTACCAAGGATGACATAGGGAGACTCTGTCCCAAAAAAAAAAAAAAAGAAAGAAAGAAAGAAAGAAAAGAAAAAGAAAAACCCTAAAATGAGAAAAAAAAAAAAAGGTCATGATATAATGTTAAAGTGGCCAATTCAGCAAGAGGCTATAACAACTATAAATATAAATACAGCCAATATCAGAGGATCAAAATATAAAAAGGAAATACTAATAGATCTGAAGGTAGAAATAGTCTGCAATGCAATGAACAGATCAACTGGACAGAAAATTAGTAAGAAAACATTAGACTTACACTATACCCTAGATCAAATGGACCTAAAAGATATAAATAGAATCCATCTAGCAGCAACAGAATGCACATTCTTCTCAAGTACATATGGAACATTCTGCATGATAGATCACATGCTAAGCCTCAAAACAAGTCTTAACAAATCTAAGAAGATTAAAATCATATCAAATATCTTTTCCAATAATGGGAGAAATTTTGGAAATTAATAATAGGAAGAATTTTGAGAAATTCAAAATCACATAAAAAATTAAATAACATGATCCTCAAAAATCAAGGGGTCAATAAAGAAATTAAAAGGAAATTTTGTAAACACCTTGAAATAAACCAAAATAGAAACACAACATACAAAAACTTATGGAAAAATTGTAAGCGGAAAGTTTATAGCAATAAATTCCTGTATCAAAAAAGGAAAAAGTTCTCAAGCAAATAAATAGCTTCATGTTACACAAGAAACTAGAAAAACAAGAACAAACTAAGCTCAAGTTAACAGAAGGAAGGAAAAGATAAAGACCAGAACAAAAATAAATAAAATGGTGACTAAAAAAGTAATAGAAAAGATCAGTGAAACAAAGTGTTTGTTGTTGTAAAGATAAAATCAACAAATGCTTAGCTAAACTACCTACGGAAAAAAGAGAGTAGTCTCAAATAAGTAAAATCAGAAATGAAGGAGAAGACATTACAATTGATACTACAGAAACACAAAGGGCCATAAGAGACTACTATGGTGCCCCATGATTGCATTAATGTACACAGCTATGATTTAATAATAAATAAATAAATGGAAAAAGAAATTTAACCATAGGTTCAAATGTGTTATTAAATAAAAAAGGTTAAAAAAAAAAAAAGAAATACTTCAAACAATTGTGATGAATGTCTTATTTAGTTCAATGTAAACATTTGTATATGGAAGCAGTACCCTGAACCCCATAAATGTATCAATGTACAAAGTTATGATTTAATAAAAAATAATTAATTTTTTAAAAAGAGTCTACTATGAACAATTTTATATCAACAAATCTAATAATCTGTAAAAATGGGTAAATTTTTGGACACATACAACCTATGAAGACTGAAGAAATAGTCTATTTCATGAGGAAATAGAAAGTCTTACAGACCAATAACAAGCCTCAGGACCTGATAATACTGAATTATACCAAACATTTAAAGAACCACAATATGAATCTTTTTAAAACTCTTCCCAAAAATTGAAGAGGAGAGAACACTGCCAAACTCATTTTATAAGGCCAGCATTATTCTGATACAAAAGTCACCAACGGCACTAACAAAAAAGGAACTTATAAGACAATATCCCTGATGAAAATAGATGCAAAAATCTTCAGTCAAATACTAGTAAACCAAATTCAACAGCACATTAAATGGATTGCTCACTATTATTAAGTGGGATTTATCCTAGGGGTGCAAAGATGGCTCATCATAAGCAAATCCATAAATGTAACACACATCATTAAAAGAATGAAGGACAAAAACCATATGATCATCTCAATAGGTGCAGAAAATATATTTGGCATAATTTAACATCATTTCATAATAAAAAGCCCATTAAATTAGATACAAAAGGAATGTACCATTAGTACAATAAAGACAACAAATAAACCCACAACTAATATACTCAATGGAGAAAAGTTGAAAACTTTTTCTCTATGATCAGGAACAAAGACCAGGACTGCCACTGTCCACATCTACTCAACAAATGTCATAACCAAAGCAATTAAGCAAAAGAAAGAAATAAAAAAAAAAAAATCCACATTGGAAAGGAAACAAGTTGTCCTTGTTTGCAGATGTCATAATTTTACACATATAAAACCCTAATGAGTCCACAAAATACTTGTCAGAGCTAAGAAACAAAATCAATAAAGTGTCAGAATATAAAATCAACATACAAAAATTAGTAATACTTCTATATACTAATGTCAAACTATCCAAAAAGAAATTAAAATAAGTAAACAAAGTACTTAGGAATAAATTTAATGAAGGAGGTAAAAGCCTTCACTCAAAACTATAAAAAAAGGATGAAAAAATTGAAGAAGATACAAATAAATGGAAAGATATCCCATGTTCATTTATTGGAAGAATTAATATTGTTAAAATGTCAATACGTCCCAAATGAAAGTCTATACATTCAATGTAATCCCTGTTAAAATTCCAATGCCATTTTTTACAAAAATAGAAAAAACAATCCTAAACTTTTTATGGAACCACAAAAGACCCTGGATAGCCAAACCAATCCTAAACAAAAAAACAATGAAGCTGGGGCGGCACCTGTAGCTCAATGGAGTAGGCAACAGACCCCAAATACCAGTGGTAGCAGATTTAAACCTGGCCTTGGCCAAAAACTGCAAAAAAAAAAAAAAAAAAAAAAAAAAATGAAGCTGGAACCATCACACTACCAGATTTCAAAATACATTCCAAAGCTATATTAATTAATACAACATGATATTGTCAGAAAAAAATAGGTAGAGTAATGAAACAGAATAGAATGGCCATAAACAGCTCCACATATTCAGTTAACTATTTTTCAACAAAGATGCCAAGAATGCATAGTAGGTAAAGAACAATATCTTCAATAAATAATGATGGAAAACCTATATATTCACATGCAGAAGAATGAAATTAGACCTTTCTCAGATCATATACAAAATTCAACTCAAAATTGGTTAAAAATTTAAACATAAGATCTGAAACTATAAAATTACTAGAAGAAAACATAGAGAGAAAGTTCCATGATATTGTTCTGGATAATGATGTTCTTGGATATGAACCCAAAAGCACAAACCAAAACAGACCAACCAACACAAACAGAAAGAAGCGGGAAAGTGAACTGGATTTGGAAAAAACAGAAATCAATGCACTAAGTAGAAAAAAGCTTCAGGGAAAAAAATTAACTTGAATAAATGCCTTTGAGAAGATGCCATATTTACAAAACAAAACTGGGAGACTAAAATTTAATAAAGCATGAGGATTTTTTTCATATTAGTTTTTATGTCATTTTTGTATAGTTTAAATATTTTTAATGATTTTTTTGGAGGAAAGTAAGCTAACTGGATCAAAATTAAAAGCTTTATTGCTAGAAAAAACAGTAATTTTCCTATACTTCAAAGGCATATATAATAAATCAAGACAAAGATAAAATAGAGTTCACAGTTTATGTGAAAAAATGAAAACCAAAAAGTAAAGAACTTTGAAATTAAATTGATAGCAGGAAAAGTCAACAGAAGGGTTTTTAGATATAAATCAAAGACTTTCCCAGCAAGTAAAACAAGATGATGAAAACGGGAAAAGTGAAAAAGGAAAGAAAGAAAATATGACAATCCAGAACATTCAACATCTGAATAATGCAAGTTCCTAAAATACAGAATAGAACACCAACAACCATTCTATTTTTGTTCTTCCCTTTTTTAGCAAATCTCCTTAAAAGAGTTGTCTACATCCACTATTTCCAATTCCTTCCCTCCCTTCTCTTAACCCACTCCAATCTGATTCTCTCCAATCTGAAAGTCAAATTATTCTTATGAAGATCACCAATAAGTTTATTTCTCAGTCTTCATCCTACTTCCTACTTTGTAACACTTAGCAGGGGTGATCATTCCCTTCTCCTTGGAAAACCTTTTTGCTTGGCTTGTGGAGGCTTCCACATATGCCTCCTTTCCATCTACCTTTCTGGCCACTTTCTCTCAGTCCCTCCTGCTGTTTCTTACTCACCTCCTTGATTTCTAAATGTGGGCAGTGCCTCCAGATGCACGTTATAGTCTCTTTTCCCTCAGTCCATCATTTCTAGTCTCATGGTCCTGTGGACCACCTATCCATTGTTGATTTCCACACCTATTACTCCAACTCACATGCCTCCCAGAACATGCAGAACAGAACAGAGTGTCAAATGCACCATTTGCATCTCAATTTGGATGTGTTACTGGCATCTCAAGCTTCCAACACCAAATTCTAAACTTCAAACCCACCTTTCCTCCTCCCCCAGCTCCCCCAAAACATAAACCTTCTTCTCTTGTACTTCACCCTTTCTCAGTTTTTGGTGACTTCTTTTATTAGGTTTGGGTCAAAACGTTTATATTATCCTTCTTTTCCTTTTATTTCAGACTCTAAATGTGGTCTGTCAACAAAGCACGACACTTCTATCTTCAAAATATACGAAGAATTCAACCACATCCCACAGTCCTTGCTGCCATTAACCTGATACAAGCCACCATTACTTCTCTCTTGCTTTCTTGCAACCACTTCCTAAATGATACCCTTGCCTCAACCTTTGCTTTCCTTCAGATGATTTTCAACACACCAGCCAAGGTGATCCCATTAAAACATAAGCCAGATCATGTCACTTCTCTGTTCAAAACTTCCCAGTGACTACAAACACATAAGGTTTTGACATCCTCTGAGCCCCAGTTGCTTTTAACCCAACCTTGCCCCCTCAGTTCTTTTGTTTCCTTTGTTATAGTCTTACTGACTTCTTCAGTAGTTAGTAAATGAGTACTTTGAACTTTTTGTGTCTTCTATACTGGAAAGCTTGTCCTCCAGGAATCTATATGGCTAAATCTCTCACTTCCTATAGTCTCTACTAAACTTCACTTTCTCAGTAAAGCCTTTTCTGGTTACCTTATCTAAAATTGCAACATTACACACACACATACACACGCACACACACACTTACTATAACATCTTTCATGGCCTTATTTTTTTCTTAGCACTTATCACTACCTAACATTTTTATTTTACTTTTTTGATGTATCTGTTTCCATCTTTAGTATGAGGGCATGATTTTGTGCCTTTTGGTCACTGTGTTCACTCACATATCACCAGAGCCTGGCAGGATGCACAGCATAACAAAGACATTGAATGATGCAAGAAATAGTCAAGAGAACAGGGAGCCAAAAATTATCAAAGAAATAATTTAGCAAAATTTCTCAGAAGTTAAGGACCTGAATTTACAAAGTGATATCTGATACTCTTACAACTAATAAAATAGGACCCACACAGCAACATAGTATTATGAAATCTAAAATTTAGAGTTTTTTTTTTTAAAAAGGACATTAAAACTTGTGTGATAAAATAACTGGTAATATACAAAGAATTGGGAATTAGATTGTCATTACATTTCTCAGTGGCAATGCAATATATTGGGTGTGGAGGAGCATGGTGACTTTACAGTCTAATAAAAATGTATTTCCAATAAGAAATTCATATTTAAATAACCTATCATTTAAATATGAAGATTAAATAAAGACCTTGCCAAGAATTTAAGATTTAAATTCTTAAATTTAAATAATTGTCCTTGCACCTTGTCCCAGGCAATTACTAAAGAATGTGCTGTACAAATATGAAGTAGTAAACCAACAAAAAGGAAGGTATTGGATTCAACAAATAGATAATACAAAGAGAAAACATACAAAGAGAAATTAGAGAATAATGTAAAATATCAGGTCTAAGGGACAACCAGTTCAAATTGGAACAAGATAACATAAGGCTACAAAAAGAATCTCAAAGAAAAAGGAAAACTGTTAGATGACCTAACACTTGGACCACATTAAGAAAAATTTTATAGTTTGGGAAAATTTCTTTACTATCATCGAACATAAATGGGCCCCCCAAAATGCAATTTTAAACTTCAGGAAAAACAAAATATCTACAAGAAAGAATAGAGAAATCATGTTTACAGGCCTTCCTGGATCTGTAGCATGTATATGGTCATGGTAATTTAAATTGTGATTATTGAATTAACCACAGATTGAGATACACACACACGGAAGAAAAAGATGCCTTAACCTTGAGTACTCTAGAAAAATAGGGCCCAATAAAAGAATGAAAGTGCTTAGGCTTTCTTGGGGAAGTGCCAACCCAGATCAGTGAGAGAGAAGAAATGAGGCAAGGTAAATAAGATGGGAAACAATAACGAAATGACTATATGTTACAAGTGGCCCTCTCATTGGTCAAAGTTCACTCACAGAGATGACTTCCTCTCATTTCTATGTTCAGTCAGCCGGCCCCTCCAGCAGCCACCAGGGATACTGAAGCTCATATTCTGAGGATTGGGTTTCATTTGAGCCCCCTCATAACAGTAAGAGCCAGAAAGTTGGGCATTAGATTAGTTGCCCAGTTGTGCTACTGTCAGCCAAGAGGAAGAGCCCAACATTCCCAGGACAAAGGACTGATATCTCCTGGGAGCAGCAGCACAGTCTGGGAAGCAGATGGCCCCCGGGGAAATTGAGAAGACGTGTAAGACTGGCACCTAATTCAGAGAATAAACCAACATTGTAGAAAGAGAGGTCAAGAGCACTAAATTCTATTAATAGAAGTATTTTGAGATAATGTCTAAATTTTAGAAATTGGAGAAGTGATAGGTAGCTAGAAAGAGAAACATCAAAATACTGAGAGGTAAATCTGATTGCCCCTGAAGAACATCACACTTTGCCATGAGGAACAGAGCAAGGACAATTTTATAGTATTATTTGCATAATAGTACATGTTCTTGCATTTAAAAATTACAGTTAAGTTTAAAGTAAAATGTTTGAAAACCTGTATGCAAAGAAAAAGACCTGTATGCCCTTAGCCTCTCAGGGCAGTAGCAGGCTGTACAACAGCTGCATGGGGGTGGTAATGGTTGGAGGTAAGTCTAGAGAAATAGGCTCACAGTGGATTGCAAGCTATGCTAAGGACTTTGGACTTGATCCTGCAAGAATCAAGGAAGAGTTTGAAGAAGGAGAGACGTGGTTCTGTTTGTGTTTTAGAAAGTCCATGTGGCTGCACTGCACAGAATACATTAAATGGGCAAAGGCCAGAAGGAAAGGAAGTTCCTTCAGCAATCTGATGGCATAGCCAAGAAGAAAAATAGAAGATTTGAATGAAGTATAGAAACAGAAAGAAGAGGCTGTATCTACCAGTTGTGAAGGACCTATGGACCAATTGAAACCGATCTTCATTATTAGCCATCAGGGAAAAGTTAAGGATGAGTGGAACAGACAGAAGCCTCACAGAAATGGAGCACACAGTATGACTCTTAGAAATGCCCTAAACTGGCTGCCTATACAGTCTAGCGTGAAACTCTCCCTTAGACGCTTCTATTTCCATGGCGAACCTATCATGCCATCTACCAACTTCAGCTACTATTACTTCTGGAATATTTTAAGTGAACATTTATAGTGATTGCAACTGTGCTTTTCTAAACTACTACGTGGGAGTAAGTCTCTGTGAAAAGTGACCTCTTCAAGGAATATATATTCTTAAATGTTAACTCCTCTTTAGGTGACATTTCTTCCCTATAAAAAAAGCCTTCCTCTTGCCCACACTGAAAGTGTTGTTTGTGACCCACTCATCTTATGCTGGAAGCCAGTATTTCCCCCTCTTCTATATTCAGCAGTTACAATTTCTTCTCCTTTCTTGCCATCGTGAACACTGTCAATAAATTTCTCTTCCAAAATTCCTCTTTAACGATGTTATTCATTAATGAAAAATCTACAGAAATGTTTTCTTCCCTATAAAATAAATATACTCATGTACATTTTGCAGACACCTTTTCCACACCATTATTACCATTAACCATCCCAAAAGTCTGGGGAGGAAAATATCATTGTCCTTGTTCTATAGATAAAAGACTCAAAGGTGAAACAGTAGTTGCCAAGTCAAAACTGAACACTTTTCTACTTTTTCTTCTTACTTCTATTTAGTCTATTTGCTAAGACTTTTCAAAGTCTTTGCTCTTCCCATTAATCTCTGCTGAAATGCTGTTTTTGAAGATATCTATGAACCTCTCTGAGATACCTTCTGATATCCATACGTAGGCTACATGCTCACAAAGACTTACAAATGTGTATAAAACTTTCCATTTTGTTTTTCTATGAGTTTTTTGAAAAGAAATTTGAGGCTCGGTGCCTTTAGCTCAAGACAATGACAACTGCAACAACAACAACAAAAAAATGCCAGGCATTGTGGCAGGTGCCTGTAGTCCCAGCTACTCAGGAGGCTGAGGCAAGAGAATCACTTAAGCCCAGGAGTTGGAGGTTTCTGTGAGCTGTGACACCATGGCACTCTAGCCAGGGTGATAGCTTGAGGCTCTGTCTCAAAAAAAAAAAAGAAAGGAAGGAAGGAAGGAAGGAAGGAAGGAAGGAAGGAAGGAAGGAAGGAAGGAAGGAAAAGAAAAGAAATTTGAAGTGCTTACTAAGTTCTTAAAGGTTTCTATAGTCTTAAAAAAGTGAATACTACACTACAGGAAAACTGCTCAGGAGATTGAGCCCTCTCCTTTCAGCCTTAGACTACTTCTCCACTCATAAAAAGCCAATTTTCTAAGACAGGTGAAATCTGTCTTCTTCTATGTCAGTGATTCTCACCCAGTGTGCTGCTATGGCACCCTGGTGTGCTATGAAAGGAGCTTAGGTGTGCTGTGAAATTTATTTAAAGATCATTAATTAAATTATTTTCAAAATAAGTTCAAAGCATAGTAAGTATATTTTTTTTTGCTCCTTTTTTGATCAACACAATTCAAGTGTGCCATGGAAGTTTAAGTATAGATTCAAGTGTACCGTGCAACAAAAAAAGTTGAAAAGCACTGCCCTATGTAGTTTTTGTAGGCCGCAGTGATCAATTTCTTTCAAACATTTAGCACTCATGCCCTACATAACAAATCTAGTAATTAATGATAAATCACCTTGGAGCATTGCTTTGTTTCAGTTTACTGGGTTATTAAGTAACTCTATTTGTTTGTTACTTGCTTCGTTATTCAGATTTTAAGAATCTAGCAATTTGGACTTTCTCATAGTCTTCACATCATCTACCCCAGAGTTCTACACAACATGTATAAATAAATATAATAATTTGATTGGAGGCTGGCATCTCCTCATAAAGGTCCAAGTAGGATACAGATGTTTATGAAAAGCCCACAACATACCAGCACCTGTCATACGGGTGGACAGATGGGTGTGCCCCCCATCCAGCGTGGTGAGAGAACCATTTGCCCAGGGCCCTATACTCACAATGAGACACACAATAAAGTGAGTGCAGAGGACTTAAGAGACCAAACCCCAGGAAATGCTTATGATTTACAAAAGACAGGACTCAAAACTCACTAGGTAAAGACAGTAAGAGAATAGGAGTCAAGGGTGTCAGGAATAGACAGATGCTGACTGGCCCACAAAAGGATGAGTCACCTGATGAAGTTGATGCAAATCAGCCTTCCTGTTATGATGTAAAGACAATCTCCATATATCTGTATACTGCCCGGGCTTTTGAGCACACAAAAAATATCTGTAGGACATTTATCAGGAGATCCAAAAACACACTAAGAGGACTGAAAATTTAAAATCTATTACAATTTTTTTTTGGGGGGGGGGGCGGGATTCATTGAGGGTACAATAAGCCAGGTTACACTGATTGCATTTGTTAGGTAAAGTCCCTCTTGCAATTATGTCTTGCCCCCAAAAGGTGTGGCACACACCAGGGCCCCACCCCTCTCCCTCCTTCTCTCTCTTTGCTTTTCCTCCCCCCCATGACCTTAAATAAATTGTCATTAATTGTCCTCATATCAAAATTGAGTACATAGGATTCATTCTTCTCTATTCTTGTGATGCTTTACTAAGAATAATGTCTTCCACTTCCATCCAGGTTAATATGAAAGATGTAAAGTCTCCATTTTTAAAATCTATTACAATTTTAATGTGCAGATGAACTAAAAATAAATAAATAATAAAGAAAGAAATAAAACACACTATCAGAGGAAATCACTTTTAACAGAGGACGATAGGAAGGGAGAAAGAAAGAAAGAGGAGGACCACAAAACAATCAGAAATCAAATAACAACATGGCAGTAGCAAGTCCTTACCTATCAATGAAAACACTGAATGTGAATAAACTAAACTTTCTGATGGCTGCATGAATAAAAAATAATAATAATAACCAACTATATGTTGTCTTCAAGAAACACTTCACCTATAAAGACACACATAGACTGAAAATAAAGGATGGAAAAAGATACCCCCACGCAAATGGAAAACAAAAAAGATTAGGAGTAGCTAGCTATAATTTTACCAGATAAAATAAACTTCTAGATTAAAAACCACAAAAGTGACAAAATCATTGTATAATGAGAAAGGGATCATTTTAACAAGAGGATATCCGTATTCAAAAGAATGAAATTACATGCTGTCTCTCACAATATAGAAACCCCAAATTGGTGGCACCCATAGATCAGTGGGTAGGGCGTCGGCCACATACACTGAGGCTGGTGGGTTCAAACCCAGCCCGGGCCAGCTAAAATCAACAATGACAACTGCAACAAAAAAACACCGGGCGTTGTGGTGGGCGCCTATAGTCCCAGCTACTTGGGAGGCTGAGGCAAGAGAGTTGCTTAAGCCTAAGAGCTTGAGCTTCTGTGAGCTATGACGCCACAGCACTCTACCAAGGACAAAATAGTGAGACTCTGTCTCAAAACAAAAGAAAAAGAAAAATCAAATCAAAATGAACTTAAAGACTTAAATCTAAAACCTGAAACTATGAAACGACTAAAAGAAATCATTGGACTTCAGGAATTTGGTCTGTGCAATGATTTCTTAAATGATATCCTAAAAGCATAGACAATCAAAGCAAAATTGGAGAAAAGGGATCACATCAAGAGAAAAAGTTTCTACACAGCAAAGGAAACAATCAACAAAGGGAAGAGACAACACCACAGAATGAAAAAAATTATTTGTAAACTACCCATCAGACAAAGATTATATCTGACTATAATCTGACTACTAGATTACATACGCAGAGCTAACAACTCAATAGGAAAAAAAAAATCAAATAATCCTTTAAAAATTGACAAAAAGTCTGACTAGACATTTCTCAAAAAAAAAAAAAAAAGTGCAAATGGCTAATAGGTATGTGGGAAAAAATTCAATATCATTTGTTATCAGATGACTGCAAACCAAACTCATGACTGTGAGATATCTCACACCTGTTAAAATGGATTTTGTAAAAAAAGGCAGAAAATAATGAAGGCTGGTGAAGATGTGGAGACACGGGAACCTTCACACATTGTTCATGGGAATATATATCAGTGCACCACCTATGCTGAAAGTATGAAATTTTCTCAAAAAACTGAAAATGAAACTGCTAAATGACTCAGCAATCCCCAATCTGAGTTTATACCCAAGCAAGGGAAATCAATGTATCAAAAAGATATTTGCACTGCTGTGTTTGTTGCAGCCCTATCGACAATACCCAAGATTTAGAATCAACCTAAGTGTCCACCAATGGATGGATGGATAAAGAAATTGTGGTACATACACAGTGGAATATTAGACATCCTCCCAAAAAAGAATGAAATCCTGCCATTTACAGCAACATGGATGGAACTGGAGAACATTATGCTAAGTGAAAAATGCTGAGCACAGATAGACAAATGTCATGTGTTCTCACTCATATGTGGAGTTCAATATTAAAAACCATTGATCTCATGGAGACAGAGACTACAATTATGGATACCAGAAGCTGCAAAGGTTCGTGGGTTGGGGGAGGGAGATAAAGTGTGGATGGTTAAATGGGGGCAAAAATATAGTTAGGGAGAATGGACAATATTTGATAACATAGCAAAGTGATTACAAGCAAGAATAAGTTAGGGTATATGCAGTACTTTAACATAACTAAAAGAGTGGAATGGAATGTTCCTAACACAAAGAAATGTTAAATGCCTGAGGTTACGAATACTCCTATTACCCTCATCTGATTAATTCATATTGTATGCCTATTTTAAAGCATCACATGTTCCCTACAAAGATATACAACTGTTATGTACTCATAAAAATTAAAAAGAAAAAAGTAATAATTTTTTAAAATAAGAATAAATTTTAAGAAATAGAAATGGACATCTGAGCACTCCCTTTCAGCCTCTGTGAGGACCACATCAAGTTGCTAGATCCACCCCACACGAGTAGCTGTGGGGAAGAATACTGCACACTTTTAATTTCAAAGTACTTTAAATGCACAGGTGAAGGAAACTTAGATAAACATGAGAAGCAAGACAGCAGATATGAGAAGGACAGACCAAAAAGCACATACCAATCATCTGAGCCCACTTACTATTCCTGGATTACTAAAGCTTTTATAATATCATGAAAGTTCTATCACAAAAACAAGTTTCAAAATATTTATTTGGCAATACTATACAGATCCTTTCCTTGATTTTATCTAAAAAGAAATTCGTCAGAGATATTGACTATTGATTAGCACCCACTGCATCAAAATGGTCCTGAGATGACAAGCAGTGTCAAATCAGTGGAGAACACATTAATGTAGCCAATCCAATGTGACTCATTAGAACTGAAGTTCACAGGGAATTGTGATATCCAATGAGCTAATTTAAATTGTATTTCAGATTATACAAAGTTTTAGAAAGTTTCCTGAAGCAGTGTTTTTGTTGTTTTAGGACTAGGAATGTATAATTGGATATACTAATTTCACTGGAAATGAGTATTCCAGCCTTATACAAATAGGTTGTAAATTTATTAGCCTTTATTAAACCTACTTTTTCTGAACTAATTTTAACATTCCAAGTAGAGTAATCTATAGATTTCTTTTGAATAAAGACACTTTTTCATTCTTCTTCTTTTTTTTTTTTTTTTTTTTTTTTTTGAGACAGAGCCTCAATCTGTCACCCTGGGTAGAGTGCCTTGGCATCACAGCTCACAGCAACCTCCAACTCCTGGGCTAAAGTGATTCTCCTGTGTCTGCCTCCCAAGTAGCTGGGACTACAGGTGCCTGCCACTGCACTCAACTATTTTTTGGTTGCAGTCGTCATTGTTGTTTGGTGGCCCCGGCTGTATTCAAACCCACCAGCTCAGGTGTGTGTGGCTGGCGCCTTAGCCGCTTGAGACACAGGCACCAAGCCTCATTCTTCTTTTTTAAAAGATTATTTTTAAAAGTAATAAATGTTCACTATAATAACTTTAAATATGGCTCAGAAGCACAGAGTGAAAAGTAAAATGCTTCCCTTTCTCTCCAGCACCACCCTACTACTGCAGCCCAAACACAGCTCCCTAGACTCAATGGAGATTATTGTCTCTTCTTAGATATATTATTTACGCAAATACTAACACAGATATGTCTATTATTTTTCTATATGCATGGGATTGCATTATGCACATGCTTTTATAATTTTATTTTTCCAATTCACACTATGTCTTGGTCATTTTTGGGTATCAGTAGACTTTTAAATGGCTACGTAGTAGTCCGTTGTTAGGAGTACCATTATTATTTAACTAGTCCCCTATAAATGGACATTTAATTTATTTCTAATTTTCTGTAGCATATATAACAAAGCAGTGGCAATCCTTGTACAAACATCTCCGCATCTTTACATAAATACTTTAAGGTACATTTCTAGAAGTGAATTTACTATAAAATGCCAGTAAATACATTTTCGATTTTCGATTGCAAAATTGTCTTCTAAAGTTTCGATTTTCGATTGCAAAATTGTCTTCTAAAGTTATTATTCCAATGTATAGTCCTACCTATAATATATGGGAAGTCCTTAATAATATCTTTTCTAAGCTAGGCACAGTGGTACATGCCTTCAATCCCATCTACTTGGAAGCTGAGGCAGGAAGATCCCTTGAGACTAGGAGTTGGAGACCAACTAGGACAGCATAGTAAGACCCTATCTCAAATTATAAATGTAACAATACATTTTAAAAACATAAATAGGGTATCATAACTCAAAAATCTTCAAATGTTATTCAGTTTCTAGAGAATATAGTACAACACCCTTAGCATAAGGCTCATGGCCCTCCCCAATTTTACCTCGACTTCGTTTTTTAAAAATATATTACCTTTCACTTGTTTGGTACTATGTTGCCTTCATGGTTTACTATATTTTATTTATTCATTAGTGGCTATGAAGCTCTGCACAACCAGCTGCTTGGCTATTTCTCCAGACTTATTTCTCTCCTTTTCTTTTCTACAATACATCAAACACACTTCCATCTTGTGGCCTTTGCTTAGAACTTGCTCCCTAGATAGCCACTAACTCCCTTACTTCATTCACACCTCATTTCAAACTCCTCCTCTGCAGACCTTCCCTGATAAACGTGAGACAGAGCTCCCAGGCCCTTTCTAATCTCTTACTCTGATTTATTTTTCAGCCTAACTTGCCATTATCTGAAACTTTATCTTCTGTCTTAATTGTTACAGTTTATACTTTTTTCATGTTATGATCATTTTATTATGAAAACAAATCCAGTGACACGTAAGTAATTATGGCAGATACTTTTGGGTTTAGTTCCCTGCTGCTTTCCAGTGCCTGAATATGGCCTGGCACATAGTAAGTGCTCAATAAACATGGAGTAAGAACTTTATATTGTCCCAAGAATTGTTGTAGGATGATAATAAGACTGATCATGGTTGGCTCAGTGGACATAACATAGTGGTTACAGCACAAGCCACATACACAGAGGTTGACCCAGGCCAGCTAAGCAACAATGACAACTGCAACAGAAAAAAAAATAACCGGCATTGTGGTGAGTGCCTGTCGTCCCAGCTACTTGGGAGGCTGAGGCAAGAGACTCACTTGGAGTTCGAGGTTGTTGTGAGCTGTGACACCATAGCACTCTACCAAGGGTGACATAATAAGACAATGAGACTCTGTTTCCAAAAAAATAAATAAAATTAAATTTAAAAAATGGATCATAGTTAAGGCAAACATGTAAAAACAACTGTGTAGTACAATGCATGCCATAACGGAGGTAATGAGGGGATCTGTGGAAGACAGAGGAGGGTGAACAACCTCAGGCTGGGTGGGGGTCAGGGATTTCCTCTCATCCCTGTCTATGCTGACTCAAATGTCAAGGTCTCTGTGAAATCACTGCCGTCTGAGACCTCAGGCACGTCAGCCCACTGACAGTCCCCCTCTCCACCTTATTAGCATCTTCTCTGTCCCAGGCAGGCAAGATTGATAATAATCCTTCTCTTTTTTCTCCCAGCTCTTCATTCATAGAACTCATGGAGCACCTCACACAGACAGGGAGCCTTTGCAATCTGAACTCTCACTACTCAGGGATTTGCCCAAAAGCATTACAAACATTCTTATACAAAATTCACCGTCTAAATTAAAGACGTGATTTATTAAACATGCATGGCACAAGTGAAA
The DNA here is from genome assembly GCA_963574355.1 of Loris lydekkerianus. Classification (NCBI taxonomy): domain Eukaryota; kingdom Metazoa; phylum Chordata; class Mammalia; order Primates; family Lorisidae; genus Loris; species Loris lydekkerianus. The sequence goes on from CAUYPK010013908.1 coordinate 36,742, forward strand.
ATGCTCAAACTGCACAGGATTACAGGCAAGCAGACATGTCCCAGCATTACAAAGCTGCCTTTGTTTAAATCTGTTACAATCATCTTCCCTACATTTTACAAAAAAGCATTTCCTGAAATGATGAGAAAGCTTCTAAAGAAAGTGGACAAATCTAAGAGGTCTGGAATAGCCACACATCTGGAAGAAAATAAAAACATGAACACAGACATCCAAGCAGAGGCTCGGGCATGCATGTGTCACCATGACCACATAATGATTTTTCTAAGCATTGTTAGTTTTGGAAAGTTTCAGCCCGCTATATTATTTTTTGGAAACCAGGGGCACATCTTGTATATGTCCACTATGGAATAACACTAAGCACCATCTTCAAATAGAAAAAGGCATTGAATATCCTCAAGGATCAGAAAAAGGAGGTAAATAAAGAAGGAATTGATTCAGTGGAGGAATGTACTTTAAAAACGCGTCCACAAGAAATTTAAAATATTCATATTACCTGTAAGCCTAGATATCAAAGATTTTTAAGTCTGTAAAGTTTTATGGAGAGGGCACAGGTCTAGATCCAGACTTAGATAAGTCAAAAACTTGTCTCTACCACTTACTGTTGACGTGACTTTTCTGTATGTAAAGTAGGAGGATAGTGTCTACTTCATAGTGCTCTAATGAAAATCAAATCAGACAAACCAAACCCACCTAGCAGGTACAAGGGAGACAGAATGTGCTCAGCCAGTGTTAGTTCTCTCCTCCTCTGGGTTCAGCACAAGGATTACTAACTCTGTTCGCACAAAACGTGCCAGAAGAGGAAGTCCACAACAGGTTAGAAGATTTAAGAGAATACAACTCTGCATAATTTATAGATCATGGCTGCAAAGGCTTCCACTAATAGTGAGGTCACAATTAAATAGTTCATAGCACAGGCAAAGTTTTAATGGTGATAAACTTACACGATTTAGGAAATAAGTGACACGTTCATTTCAAAAGAAGAGGGGACAAAGTGCAAGGCCATCAGATAATCCAAAGATAGCATTTTAGATGGATATTATGAAGGCAACATTAAGCTAATATCTTTGAAAACCCCAAGGCTGGTGGCACCTGTAGTTCAGTGGGTAGGGTGCCAGCCACACACACAAGGCTGGCGGGTTCGAACCCAGCCCCAGCCAGCTAAACAACTACGACAACTGCAATAAAAAAAAATAGCTGGGTGTTGTGGCAGGTGCCTATAGTCCCAGCTACTTGGTAGGCTGGGGCAAAAAATCACTTGAGCTCAAGATTTTGAGGTGCTGTGAGCAGTGATGCCATGGCACTTTACCCAGGGCAACAGCTTAAGACTGTCTCAAAAAAAAAAAAAAAAAAGAGAAAAAACCCCCAAGGCCCTTAAACAAATGTCAAAGATCAATTATTTTGCATAGAAATCATATAGTAACAGTGATAAAGGAAATATTTATTTATTTATTTATTCATTTATTGGCCGGGACTGGATTCAAACCTGCCACCTCCAGCATATGGGGCCAGCACTCCGCTCCTTGAGCCACAGAGGCTGCCTGATACAGGAAATACTTAATGATTACATGAGGAACAAACTTATCACCATTAATCAAAGTGCACACAAAGAAGGAACACCTTGAAAACGAGACTATCTTTTAGCACTGTTGCTTTAGTAATAATATCCTAGTGGTCTTTTTGTCTTCCAATACCAGGTCACTTTGGTAGCCTGCAGATCAATCCACTATCTCAACATGTGGTATCTTGTGCAAAGAGCTTATGCAGGTAACACTGCTTTGATGGAGAATTCATGGAATAGTTTTGACGTCTGAGTTAGCCTGAGTTACCAAGAAAACAAAGTCTGAAGCACAGATTAAGGGTCAGTATTTTTTAATGGATGTTCAGTACAAGGGCATTATGAGTGAAGGAAACAGGAAGTGGGGAGTGAAGGGTCAGAAGCTACATAACATGACATGTTACCACGCTAGCTACTGACGTAGGAAGTGCCACAAAAAGACACGCAGATGCTGGGCAGATGACGCATTTAAGTCATGATATGACTATGGACAGGCCATACGGAGAAGCAAAGCCTTGGAGAAGGACATTGGAAGCAAGAAGGGAGCTGGAATGTATTTTTCTAGTTCTTTGCCATCTCCCATCTCCCAGTCTGGGCTTCATTAGCTGTCCTCATCACGTGGGAAGATGGGTCCCTGCAGAGGGGTATTTATCAAGTCCTGATATTTTATCAAGACATACGGCTGATTGACGCCTGAAATGTGTCTCACACGGCAACAAAAAGGCTCTCAGATTCTTCAGTGAGGCTGGAAAATGACAATCCCCGAGATGAGGAGTGAAGTCTCCAAGAAACTGAGCTGACCGTGTGTTGTTGCTGACTTGCAAGGTTTTGAGGGAGTGGGACAAAACAACATAGGAGATCAGGCTAACAAAGTTGGATTAGTGAACAATTAAAATGTTGTAAAAACCTTCAGCATCACAAGTACAGCGCTCACCACATCTGAGGAATGCCCCTGGGTCTGTGCTTATCACTAGATATTGATTGGGGAAAAGGAAGAAGAGCCACGAATATTTAATATCAAAATTTTAGAAGAAATTTGAGACCACGCAAACAAAATATTTCTATTGCAAATGTATGTGGCCATAACATGTACAGACCCTTAGAACCTTCCTAAGCACAGTTGTGGGTTATCTTTCAGGAGCTGTCCTGAAAGATACTTTTGAATTTGTTACTTTGTCCCACTGTTTCCTCTAAGACAGCAGGTTCTCAACCCCGTGGGTTGCGACCCCTTGGTAACAATGAAAATACATCCTGCATATCAGATATTTACATTATGATTCATAACAGTAGCAAAATTACAGTTATGAAGTAGCAACGAAAATAATCTTAGGTTGGGGGTCACCACAAGTTGAGGAACTATATTAGGAGCAGTAGGAAGGTTGAGAACCACTGCTCTAAACTTCAGATGGTGGTTTGTAGCCATCCACAAGTCTCAAGCAGCAAGAAGCCAGTCCACGGATTCCCTGGACCAGAACAAAGATAAACCTCAGGCATTTTCTGTTTTCTCACACTCCCCCAGCCCTCTCCCAGCCCATTCTTCCTCCCCTCCCCTCACCACCATGCAGCAGCAGTGACCATAACGTCCATTTTTCTCCTTTCCTCTCACCATCAACCTCACTCAAGCCACCCTTCAATCAGTAACGATTTTTAAACTGACTCATTAATTTTACTTCTTGATATGATTTGAATTTATTGTGTAACTTTAACATAGCATTATTTCATTGTATCTCTAGATTACAGCACGTGTATTGCAGAAGGAAACAATAATTCTTATCTGATGCTGCACATTATTGCAATCTGCATCCACACATGCACACGAACAAGTGCATTGATTATTAAATAATTAGATCATTGGCTTTATAAATGCTTTTTATAATGCAATAAATCCCTGAGATATTATTCTGTACATATTTAAAACTGTGTATAACATTATTTGGAGAAATGGGGTTCACTGGAAATCCATTAGTTTTCCCATTTAAAACAATAAAATATAGTTTCTATTTATCAAAAACTTATGCAATACATCAAACATATATAATACAACAGACATTGAAAGATGCCCATGTTTGTATATGTATGACTCATATACATATTTGTTTACATATGTGTTTATATGTGCATATATGTGTATATAAATAATGTATGCACTTATGTTTGTGCATATATGTACATATATATACACATACACACAGAGTAGAACCTCTGTAAGTTGACTACCCAATGGACTGTATCAAACTGGTCAACATATGGAGGTAGTCAACACACAGAACTAGGCCTACTGTACTGATATGTACATGTAGCGCATGCCCAATCCATGAGAATTAGGTCAACAACTGGAGGTGACAATGTAGGAAGTAGTCAGCTATGGAGGCTGTATCATATGCAACATGTATACATGTACATCTTTGCAGCATCTTAAAGTAGAAAGAATTAGAACTTTGGAAAAACAGAATTTCAGCTCTCCACTCACCTGTTGAGCCTAAGTTCTTAAGTGATAAACGGCTATTCAATATAAGATCTACCTCTATGATTTAATAATAATAATTAAAAAAATAAAATAAAA
>CAUYPK010013911.1:0-15286 GCA_963574355.1 Loris lydekkerianus
GTAATCACCATCTTGCACTTTCACTTGACAAACACACTATACAGGTATTGCTTTACTTTTGCAAAATGTAAGTATCTAACTTAGTTACTTTATTATTTCATTCAGTATTTGTAATTTGCCCTTTGTTTCTCTACATTAAATTCTTTTCATTAAAAAAAAAAAAAAAAAAAAAAAAAAAAGAGACTTTCATCTAGATAGAGCATACCCTAATTTTTGGGGATGCCAAATCTAAAAAAAAAAAAAAAAAAAAAAATCCACAAAGCTGCTAAGAAGAAAAATGTAAATTCCTAATACTGAGAAAGTAGCAGACTGATTATGTATTTCTTGACAGTCAAACTGATTCTAAGAAAATAACAAAATTACTTCCTAAAAGTTCTAAGGGAAAAATTGAAACTAGAATTATCAGGTCAAACTATTACTTAAGTGTGAGGGAAAATAAAAGTATTTGGGACATTCAGTTATTCAAAACATTTTTACCCACAGACTTCTAAGAATATTAATGGAAAACGCATTCCAACAAAATGAAAAATAAATCCCAAAGGAAAGCAAAGTACACAAATGAAATAATAAGCCAAGAAATAAGGAAAGAAATGGATGTTAAAAGAATAAAAATTTAAAAGTAATCAGAATCTAAAATGTTAGTAATATCAAAAATCACGAAAAGTATAAAAGCCACACTCTTTCTTGCATTTAAGTGCATTGATTTGAAAAATATAAAGCAGCATCTATAAGTGTGTAAATAGAAGCTGACAAGTCCATAATCACATAGGGAGTTTTTATTACTACATCCTTCAGAGGTTTTTTGCCAAACTTAATTACATAAAATTTTGATAACCCAATGAATATCTCGATTCTACATAGTTTATTTACATATTATAGTTTCCAGGAAAGAGAATAAATGTATTTTTCCGCCAAATAGACTTGGAAAATTCAAACACAAAGCATGGATGACATATTAAGCCAAAAAAGAAGTCCCAGTCAATTCCCCAAAGCAGAACGTTCATTATATTAAAATAAAAATTTATGCAAAATCGATTGCAAAAAGGCAAAACTATACACTTAGAAATTTAGAATCAATTTTAAATATATTTTGGGTTATGGAGTAAAGAAAAATATAAATAACAAACTACTTGGAATGGTAAAAGAAAACAGCATAGTAAAACCTGTGAAATGTAGATGAAGTTGTAATTAAAGGAAAATTTATAACCATAAAGCCAAATATTATAAAGCAATAATGACTATAAATGATCTTCAAAACCAAAAAACTTTAAAAAGCACAACAAAATAGACTTGAAAATTTAGGGGGAAAGCATTAAAAAAGATACATAGTCATCAAGAATTAATCATAAAAAGTTATTTATTTGAAAACATTCATGACATTACAGCAATCTTTGGGCATGTCAACATGTCATAAAAAGAAAACATCATTAGTAAAGAGAAAGGGATTATAAATACTAAGAGAAAAGAATTTGAATGTTAGATTACTTGTCAAACTTTATAATAGTGTATTTGCAAACTTATGTGAAATGAATAATTTTTTAAGTTATTTAGTGATTTACAAATAGGGTGAAAAGCAATTAAGCCTATGACACAGAATAATTAAAAAGGGACCCAAAGGATTAGTACTAAAAATGGTAGAAGGACCAAAGAGATTTGTGGATAATTCCCACCAACTTTTAAAAAACAGATCATCTTTATGATCCATAAGTTATCTAATACCTAAAAAAAATTAGAAAGCTACGTAGCTCATTTACCCAATCTTCAAAATCTTGGACTGGAAAATAATAGAAAAGGAAAATACAGAAAATCATTACAAATATAGAGCAATTTTTTAAAATAAAATACCAGCAAATAGAATACAACTCTATTAAAAGGATAAAGCACATGATTCAAACTATCCTAGGAATGCAAAGAGGATTCAAGATAAGAAAATTTTACTAATGTAATTTAGTACATTAATAGATTAAAGAAGGCCCTTCAAATCATCTTCAAGGAATGCTGAAAAAACATTTGTTGAAATTTGATCATCCATAAATCATAAACTAAAAATAAGATAAATTATCTAAATATAAGTTATCTAAAAATAAGATAAATTTTAAAAAAATAATGAGCATCTATCATAAATCTAGAGCAAACATCATAACTAATGGTGAAACACTAAAAGTATTTCTAATTAGGTTAAAAAAAGACAAGGATATCTACTATCGCTGACACTCTAACCTTTGCACTGGAGATTTTAGCCAATGCACTAAGACAAGAAGAAGAAATAAAACATGTAAGTAATGAGGGAAAAATGTATCGTTTATAGCTAGAATGATTTTTATATTAAAACTCCAAGAGAAGTAACTGAAAATTATTAAAATTAATAAAATAGTTAAGCACAGTAACTGAATATGGGAACAATGTGTTAAAATTAATTGGTTTAAGAAATACAACAGGGCAGTGCCTGCGGCTCAGTGAGTAGGGTGCTGGCCCCCTATACCGAGGGTGGCAGGTTTGTTCCTGGCCCCAGCCAAACTGCAACAAAAAAATTAGCCAGGCATTGTGGCAGGTGCCTATAGTCCCAGCTACTCAGGAGGCTGAGGCAAGAGAATCACCTAAACCCAAGAACTGGATGTTGCTGTGAGCTGTGACTCCACAGCACTCTACTGATGGCAACAAAGTAAGACTCTGTCTCTAAAAAGAAAGAAATATGACAAACTAGATATTAAAATAAATGCAGTTCATTTTTAGTTTTGGATGAGATCTCCAGGTAATAGGTAACAATTATTTCTATATTCCATAGTTAGGAACTGGACCATCTATAAAGGACTAACCAGTTCTGTGAGCCTTGAGGTTTTGTTTTGTTTTTCAATCCAATTCGAACATATAAAAGATTAAAAATTTGTAGTTCAAAATTCAAAACATTATTTTTTTTGATGTGAGAGAGACTATAAGAAGACTACTTGAAGAAGCTGATACATGTTTCCTGGAGTTTAAGGGCCCAGGGAGCAGATGTTTGGCACTCACCCGAAGAACCTACAGATACCATAAAACTATACATATTTCTATATTCACACGTGTGTTTGTAAAGCTGCAAGGAAATATCTTACACTGACAACAGTGATTACTTTGGCATGGAACTGGGATTGGAACAAGGTGAATATCAGCTTTATTTGAGTTGTTTGAAAGACATATTATACTGCTGCATCACTGAATCCCATCTGAACACTTATGTTTGAAAAAAATAGAACTGCTAGGTCCATAAGCTCATTTGATATTCATCTTGGCAATAATTTTTTCGATATAATAACAAATCTCAGGCAACAAAAGGAAAAATAAATAGGACAACATCAAACTAAAAAGATTCTGTTCAGCAGCCTATACATTAGAAGAAAAAATTGCAAATCATATATCCGATAAGAGGTTAATATTGCATTGGCACCTGTAGCCAGTGGTTATGACACCAGCTACATGCACCAGGGCTGGTGGGTTTGAAACCGGCCTGGGCTTGCTAAACAACAATGACAACAACAGCAGCAAAATAGCCAGGCGGTGTGGCAGGCGTCTGTAGTCCCAGCTACTTGGGAGGCTGAGGCAAGAGAATCGCTTAAGCCCAGGGGTTGGAGGTCACTGTGAGCTGTGACGCCACTTTGAGAGGCCAAGGTCTGTGGATTGCTTGAGCTTAAGAGTTCGAGACCAGCCTGAGCAAGAATGAGACCCTGTTTCTACTAAAAATAGAAAAAAACTAGTTGTGCATAGCAGCGCATACCTTTTGTCTCAGTTACTCGGGAGGCTGAGGCAGGAGGATCACTTAAGCCCAAGTGTTTGAGATTGCTGTGAGCTAGGATGCTACAGCACTCTACTCAGAGTGACAAAGTGAGATTCTGTCTCAAAAAAAAGGAGATTAAATTAATGTCCAAAATATAGAGAGAACTCAATAGCAAAAAAGAAGAAAAAGTGTAAAAATCAAACTTGAACAAAACAAGTTGATTAAAAAAATGAGCAAAGAACCTAAACGGACATTTCCAAAGAAAACATAAAAATGGCCAACAGGTATATAAAAATGTGCTCAGGATAAGTAATCATCAGGGAAATGCAAATCAAAATCACAGTGAGGTATCACCTCACCCTTGTTAGAATGGCTATTGTGCGGAAGAGATAAGTGTTGGTGAGGGTGTAGTGAAAAGGGAACCTTATACACCATTGGTGAGAATGTAAATTGGCATAGCCATTATGGAAAACAAAGATTTCTCAAAAAATTAAAAATGAAACTATTATAGGACCATATGTATATCCTTCTGCTGGGTATATGTATCTCCTTCACCCACAGGAAATGAAATCTGTCTCCGAGAGCTATTGGCATCTCCATGTTCAAGTGCAGCATTATTCACAATAGCCAAGATATGGAAAAAACCTTAGTGTCCATCAATAGATGACTGGATATAAAAATTGTGGTACATACTGTATCTGCAAGAAATAGTATCCATTCATTACAAATAAGGAGATACCACCATGTGTGACAACCTGGATGAGAATGAAGGACACTATGCTAAGTGGGTGCCCTATAATTTCTTTAACTATTTCCTATGAAATATCCAACATTTAGGGTTTCTTCCTAAATTTTTACTGCAGTGAACATTTTTACATGCCTATTTTGGAGCATAAATTAAAATACGCAGACAGGAGTGAGATGATCTGGCTTCTTAAAGGAGAACAAAGGTTCAATTACTATGGGGCAACTGGATCGGTGGATGATGGGTGAGCAAAACCTGAAATTTGAGCAATTGTCTAAGTAAAATGAATATTTGATTCTGTAATTTGGTTGAGCCGTGTGAAAATGCTGATAGTGTGTTAGAACTAGGTTAGAATAACCATTCTATAACCCGTGAATGGGTAAACTTTGGTCCTTTAGAGATAATTGAAACTGAGCTTAAGTTCACATAAGCACCTTTACCGATGTGAGCAGTTAAATAAAATAAAAATTAAATAAATTGTATATTGTATTGATATCATTCTACGTGGAAGTACAGTTGGCAGGTCTGCAGCTGGTCTTGACTAAAGAACAATGATTGAGGACAATCAGGCTATACTTGGAGTATCTCTATTATGGTGTGAAACTCTACAAAACTTGATTTTATCAGTTGATTCTTAATTCTACCCTTGACTTTGAGATTTATTGATTCAGTCTCACTGATTTAATGCTTTTGATTTAAGGGTTCCATACAAGGTTTGAGAATTCTCTTTTCCAAGCTTTTCACCTTTGCTTACTCTTTCCCCTGTATCATAAGGGCTTGGCTCGAGTGCCAACCTGTTAATGTGGCCTGCGAGGCTGGGCCTTTCTATCTCTGAATGGGGTGATGATCCCCACCATTCCTTAACTCATGGAGAATGTCTTGCAGCTGTCTGAGGAACACAGATCATTAGTGATTTTGGCAGGATTTTGCTGGAAGCACAATGTTAAAGATGAAAGGTCAGTTTTATTTAACTGATGAAAACAATGAGTAGCAGATTAAGCTAGTTTTCTGGTAAACAGTGCCATTACTTTCCAGTAAATAGTGTCAAGATGCCTTGATGAATAACATACATGGAGATAAAGAAGAACATCTCTCAGGGATGGAAAATTAGGTATCACCATAAATTCAAATATGCCTTTAGCTTTCTTCTTGCAATGATCTGTTCCCTAAAACATTTACCAACGGGTCATTTGGTTGTACTCATGGAAAAAATGAAGTATGTTATGTGGATGGCTCAGTCTACGGTGATGCGCCAGTTGAAGGACTATTCTTTTCATCTGTCTGAAGTGTTAAGACACCAAAACAAAGCAGCATGTTCCGTGCTGCTCCTGCATTGCCCACCCATCTGTTGAAGTCTGGAGAGGAGCTGGAATGCCAGAGCAGAAGAGCCGGTCTAATAAAAATCGAATGCGGCCCACCAGCCTGTCAGCGACCTTCACTGCAAGATGTAAGACACAGATTTGGCCTGCTTGCGTGTGTGTTTGAAGCACATGTGGAAAGTCCATGCTGAGAGTCTCCAAATATGAGACAAGGAGCTGCACAGTGCTTGCTATCTGGACAGTTTTATTCTCCATAGTACTTAAGTACTTAAGATGCTTAGGGTAGGACCCTAAGGTAGAACACTAAAGCTTTGGAGGTGTTCAAGCACCAGTTAGTATCTTTTTGTTGTGGTACCACTAACCATAATTCCAATAACAGCTACCATTGCTGAATGCTTTTTATAACATTCCCTAGGCATTTTACTCAATACATTTTAGGAATAATGACATTAAATTCTTTCAATAAGTCTATGAATTAGAAAAGGCACAGAGGGGTTAAAACAGAAATGTTCAAAGTCATATAGCCAGGGTTGAAATGAGGACTTGGACCCAGATGGTGTACAATTCATGGGCCGCACTCTAACCATTGTATATATATCATGGAATTATCTCCTAGAGGCCTGAAGCAACAATCTTCAACTTTTTATGATATTCGTGGTGGCTGACTTATTACAAACCCTCCAAACTTCCCCTGAAGGGTTCTTTATGGTACGAAAAATTAAAAGAAAAGACTTGAACCAATTAAATGTATTTTTCTCATTTATGTTTAGCCTTCTGTAACACCTCTGGCAATATCTGGAGGCACCCTGCTGAGTGAGGAGTCAGATAGGAGTGCATGAGTCCATGACCTTATGTGAATTAATATCCCGAGCACTTACAAAGATGATGCTTCCCACTTTAAAAAATGTTCTGAAAGAGGCTGATGCCTGAACAAAGAAAGAGCAAGAGATGGCCAAGGTGAGTGGAAACCAGCTGCTTACCAGTGTCTGCTTTGTTGCCTCAGATGTTAAGAGAAAAATCTTTTGAAACTGTTACTTAAAAACAGAGCTTTTTGGACACTGGTAAAGAACTGTTTTTGATCTTTGGCCTTGTTTTTATTGAAACAATATATTGTTTTACAAGTAGTACTAAGCTCCAATCCCACATTCCTGCTGACATAAATATTATTTCATGGTTTCAGCATCTTCTCTGGTAACTCTATGCATAATTTTTAAAAATAGCATGATAAACGTGTGTGCATGTGCAGGCACGTGTGTGTGTTGCATGTGGGGTGAGGAAGAAGCACTCTCCGGGAGGGGTAGATCAAGCATTGAGTCCATTCATTTTTTTCTGAGTATAGACAGAAAAACAGATGTACCCAAAGCCCTGGTGTTTACAACACAGCTAGTGTGAGCAGCAGAAACGAACTAGTCCTGGGAAAATGGAGTAGTTTATTGACTTAGGTGGGTACAGGGCAATGCTACCTCCTTGGGTGAGAATTTTTCCCCATAGAATGTTCCTAGTTTCCTAGTAAGATTTATTGGTTCTTTTTCTTTTCTTTTTTCTAATGTAAGTAATGGTGCAGGACAGGAGTCAAATGCCTCGCAGTTGTTTGCGATCCTAATTGGTTTTGCTCAACTTGTTGGCCTCCTCGTATCTTCAGCAGGAAATAGTTCTAATACTGCAGTGGTGCTTCTCATACCATTCACTATAGCATTACTGCACCTTTCTTCAGCACTCCGATCTGCAAGCACTTTAAGATAATTTTCTTATTTGATTTTCCCACAAATTCAGGAAAACTGAGGCAAGCAGTATGATCTCCATTTTATACAGAACAAAAATAAGACTTGGAAAAGTTAACAGATATGTTGAAAGGCAGCCAGCTGGTAAGTGTTGGATCTGGGAGAAGCCTGAGGTCCTCCTTCTCTCATGCAGAGCTGAAATATATTTATATATTTTACATATACATGTGTTTATTAGGTTTCCACTTTTTGCCATCACAGAACTAAAAAGGCTTAAAATTTAATAACAATAGCAATGCTTAAGATAAGGACTAGAAACAAAAAATCTTGTAAAGAACGAATGAAGATAAAAATATTCAGAAAAGAAATCAGATGATTGCTGCATCAAAATATTAAGCAATAATAATAATAATAATAATGCAAAGACAGTAACATTCACATTGTCAGATAAGAGCATGTCTATTATAGAATGCTTTGACTCTGAGGTTCAGTATGGAGTCATCAGTTAACTTATTATTTTTTTTCCCAAAGTCTCAAAAAAAAGACAACTAATATTTAAAAACAAAAGTAAAAGATAATTTCAAAAAACAGATCATGCTGAATCTTATAGACAACAGAAAAAGAAGAAATACTTCAAAATCATTCTACTTCTCTGAAATAGAAAGGAGCTTAAATATAGGAACTGAAATATATTAATATTTCAGTATCCCAGACCCCTGCAGTCTTTCAGATATGACATTTATAGCTCTGTGATTGTAATATAAAGCTATTGTAGAACACCTAGAAAATAAAGAATATTTTCATCAATAATCACAACAATCAGAGGCAGTTACTGTTATATTAATCTTCTAGATTTTTCATATATGTTTATGTATGCACATAAATACATGATTTTTATTTGTATATATTTAACATCTATTGTATGTTTGTTATATATATGTGTGTGTGTATATATATAAATGAGGTCAGACAAATAAGTTTGCATACTCATCCTACAAAGAGTACTACCCACCTCATCGCTGAACAGCACTATATCACCTTCAAGGTACTGCCCTTGGGAAGCTATGCACCAACACCAGCATCTGGTTCACCTTCAAAACAATTTTACAACTCTTTCTGGAATGGCCATCAGAGCTGTTGAACTATGAGGTCAGACAATTAAGTTTGCAAACTCATCCTAGAAAAGGCTCCACATACCTCATTATGTGGCTGTATATCAACCACAGTCACCAGGTGACCAGAGTGATAGTCAGCAGTACCACATGTAGTATCTTTTTTAGGATGAGTTCAGGAGCTTAATTGTCAGACCTAACACACACACGCACGCACACACACACACACACAGTACTTAGGTATACCCTCCTCATCTCCACACCCATTCTTACATGATTGGTAAACTGCAATGCCCACTATTGTGTACCATGTCATTTTCCAGAAAGATCAATTATGTTTTGTTTTTTCACTTAATTTATCTTGGAAAATTTTCTATATAAAAATATGGAGTTTCCTAAATCTTTCTTTTCAAAATAGGTGCATGGTTATTCATTAACCTGTTCTCTATGTGTTGGACATTCAGGTTGTTCCCAAACTTTGTCTCTCATACAGTGTACTGTGTAAAATTGTATGAAGCCATTTTGGAGGTGTGATTATGTCTTTTAGGATCAATTCTGAGAAGTGAAATTACAAGTTTAAAGAGCATATAGATGGCTGATATTGGAAAATGATGACAAATTGGCCACCACATGTTCACCAGCTATGTGTGAATGTGCCTATTTCTCTACATCTATCCCAAATAGAGTGTGTTACCTGTCACATTTTTGATATTTGACAATATGATACATAAAATATGGCTTCTCAATGTATTTTTTAATTTGCCAACGTCTCACTTTGAGTGGAATTAAATTTTTTTTAATGATTTTTGAGAATTTGTATTTTCTGAGAACTGTCCCTTTGCCCATTTTTCTACTGGCATATTGGTTTTTTAAATTTATGTATAGTTCTTTATATGTTAGAGAAATTAATCTTTAACTTGTCACATAAATTGATAGTACTTTGTCCAATTTTTTATAAAATAACTTTAAAAAATAACTATCCTCGTGATAGTTTTTGCATTGCAGATAGAAAATAGGAAGCCAAATATATCAACTTTTTCTTTTATTGCTTCTGAGTTTTGTGACATAGTTAGAAAATCCTTCCCTAATAAAAGATTGTAAGAGAATGCTCCCTCTTACAAAACTTTTACTGTTTAAACATCTGTACTTAAAAATTTGATCCTTTTGGAATGTATTTTGAATAATATGTGTGGAGTGAATCTATTGTTTTTGTTTGCTTTTCAGATGGGTACCTCTGTGTTCCCTTATTTATTTAACAATAAGTTTTCCCTACAAATTTTAGGTACCATCTGTATCAAAAACTAACTTCCCTTATATATTAGTATTTATTTTTTTTGCTTCCTATTGTAGTATAATAATATATCTCTATTCTGGTGCCACTATCGCACTGTTTTAATTCTTAAGTGTATAATAATATATTGTATATTTTTTAATAATTGTGTTTTTTCTCCATAGCACATTCTCATTAATTTTCTTTTTCAGAGTTTTTCTGACTATTCTTGTTTATTTATTTCTCTGTATGAACTTAAGAATCAGCTTGCTTACTTCCAGAAAAAAAGTGTTGGTATTTTTATTGGGATTATGTGTATTTACAGATTAATTCAGCAGAAGCTGTCATTTTATGATGTGAAGTCTTCCTGTTCAAGAACATGATCTGACTTGCCCTGTGCTCAAGTCTTCTCTCTGTCCCTTAGAAGTGTTTAAAATATTTATTCAAAGAAATAATGTATTTTACTATTTCAAAATATTAAGGTGGTACAAATGCGGATCATTTTTCTTTTCTTTTTAATTTTTATTTATTTATTTATTTATATATTATTTGTGACAAAGTCTCACTCTGTTGCCCTCAGTAGAGTGTTGTGGCATCATAGCTCACAACAACCTCAAACTCTTGGACTCAAGAGTTCCTCTTGCTTCAGTCTCCCAAGTAGCTGGGACTACAGGTGCCTACCTCAACCCTTGGCTAGTTTTTTTCTATTTTTGTAGAAATGGGTCTTGCTCTTGCTCAGGCTGCTCTCAAATTCCTGAGCTCAAGTAATCTAATGGCTTTGGGCCTCCTAGAGTGCTAGGATTACAGGTGTGAGCCGCAGCTGAGTCCTGTCTTTAGGGGTGCCCATCATCTAAATAGTATTCATACTATGAATAATGGATTTGTTCCCCTCTTGTCTTTCCCCCAGTTGCTTTCCACTGAGTTTTACTTCCCTCTGTGCACATGTGTGCTCATCAGGTAGTTCCAATTTAATAGTCAGTACATGTAGTGTTTGTTTTTTCATTCTCGCAGTACTTCACTTAAGATGGTCTCCAGCTCCATCCAGATGGTTGGAAAAGGTACTAATTAAAATAATAATAATAAATTAATAATAAATAAAAATAAAAAATATAAAAAGAGAACTTAACATATTTTGTGGGGTTTTTTTCTAGTACTTACACATTTTGTGCTTACTAAACATGGGATTTTATCTTCCTCATTTCTGATCTATTGATTATGTATTAGTTTTTACTTTGGCACCAGCATAATGTGATAATTTTACTTTTTGTTCCCAGTTTTGCACCTTTAATTTCTTTCCTTTGTCAAAATTGCTTTGGCTAATATTAAGAAATAATATCAAACTATGTATTAGTGGTCACAGTGGCAATCATGGTAATTTTTTTCAGATTTTAATAACAATATTTTTAGTGCCTTACCATTAAGCATTATGCTGGGGTTTGTGTTGACAGAAAGATATTTTATCATGCTGAGATTATTTTCATCTCTTCTATTCAATTATAACAATAATTTTTTCAATTATTTTTCGAGGTCAAGAAGAGATATTTTAGCTTCAACCCATAGCTTCAAACAAGCACTGTCAAGCCTAGGTTCTATCAGCTAAACCTCAGCAAAATGAGAAATAAAGTTTGTTGTGTCATGCCAAAAAAAAGAAGATATTGAATTTTAACAAATGCTTGTTTGAAATCTATGAAGATAATCACAGGATTCTTTAAATCTATTAATACAAAGTCTGACAGTTAAGTTTGCAAACTCATCCTAGAAAAAGTGCTATGTACTTCATAGCTGATTGTCACTATAGTCACCTTCAAATTATTCCCAAATTATTGGGAAGCTACGTACTCACACCAGCAAGTGTGGAACTCATTTTCTGGAATAACCATCAGAGCTGTCATCACATTACTCTTGATGTCCTGAATGTCATCAAAATTTCTTCCTTTCAATTATACCTTTATCTTTAGGCAAAGAAAAAAGTTGTTGGGGGCAGAGCAAGTGAGTAGGGAGGCTGTTCCAATACCCTACCTTGTGTACTGACTAGAAACTCCCTCAAGGACAGTGCTTTGTGAACTGGAGCATTGTTGTGATGCAAAAGCCACACCGTTCTCAGGACAAGATTTTAAGTTAAGATTGTCCTATTTCTCTATCAATATTTACTTGGTCTGCTATGCTTTTCACAATCAGTCAATGATTCTGATGCCCAATTTGACAATTTTTGCAATGTTTTTGTCAATTCCACTCTTTACTGCCTGCCCTGATCCATCTTCATCAGCGACACTTTCACTTCCCTCAAAAAAACCTTTCTTTCTTTCTTTCTTTCTTTCTTTCTTTCTTTCTTTCTTTCTTTCTTTCTTTCTTTCTTTCTTTCTTTTTTATTGAGACAGTCTCTCTTCGTGGCCTTTGGTAGAGTGCTGTGGTGTCATAGCTCACAGCTATGAGCTCAAGTGATTCTCTTGCTTCAGCCTCCCAGTTAGCTGGGACTACAGGCACCTGCCCCAACGCCCAGCTATTTTTTTTGTTTTAGCAGGCCCCAGCTGGGTTCAAACCCACCAGCCCTGTGCATGTGGCTAGCGCCCTACCTACTGAGCTACAGTTTAGTCTACTAGTATCCTGCCATTTTCTTCATGGCATTATCCCCATAAACTTGGATTACCATGTACCTGATTTCATTTTCACTCTTGCCAAGTTTAACAAGAAATTTAGGAATGTTTCTGTCTCTAATTTCAGCACTGACATTCTCATCAGGGCATACAAAAACACACAGCCACAATAATGAACACCACTCAGCAAGATGCTGCTACACATGAACATGAACACAGCTGGGAGAAGACTCTGAAATACCAAGGTTATGAAACTTTGTACAATGCTACCAATGTAAGCACATAGTGGCATGTTCGTGAGCTTGTCAGGCCTCATATATTGAATTATAACAGCTGTTCTCATTATAAAGCCATATTTACATTGCTGAAATATGGTAGAACCTCCATTAAATGAGCTATTGGAGTCTGTTTACTAATTTTTCTTTTGGTATTTGCATCAGTAATCTTAAGTAGGATTGGTTTATAGATTTTTTTTGAGCAATCCTTCTTGAATTTTATCAATGTTATACATGATTCATTAAAAAGGTAGGAGTTTTCAATTTTGTGCACTTTGAAACAATTTAACTAGTTGAGAAATTATTATTATTATTAAAACAGATAGAGGCTCCTCATACAATGATTTAGGCCTGGTGATTTTGAAGGGAAATAGTTCTTTATTAGCTTCTTCCATTTCTTCTGTAGTCATTGATTCATTTAGATGGTTTTCCCATCTGTGGACAATTGCATGGTAAATTTTTTTTTTCCAGAAAATCATTCATTTCATGAAGTTTTCTTAACATATTTGTAAAGTCAAGAAAGTCATTGCATATGATACTTTTTGGTTTCTTCTGTATTTGTACTTATTTATCTTTATCATATATGTTTGCATATTTATGATATCTTCTTGTATTTTTTGATCAGGTTATTAAATAGTTTGTTAATTTTATTGGTTTTCTTAAACATTCAGCCTTTGAATTGTGCATTGATTTTTAAAGTTACATGTTTTCATGTAACTTCATGTCACTTTAACAAGTTTTTTGCTTTTACTAAGTAAGTTGCTCAATTTTGGCTAATGACATCCTAAATATAACACTCTGTTTTCTTCAGGTATAAAGTAGTGCTGTCAGGGGTGGAGACAAGATGGCTGACCGAAGCGAGCTTTCCACAGAGGCTCCCGTCCAGAAGGAGAGTTAAAGGACAAAAATTTAGCAAGTATGTACACAGTTATGATTTAACAATTAAAATAAATAAATAAATAAAAACCTAAAAAAGAAAAAAAAAAAAATTAGCAAGGAACCTGGTGGATTTGAGCTGCATTAAGAGAGAAGGTTGAAGAACGCACATCAACCCCACTGAGGCAAGCTGCAACCACAAGGATACAAACAAAAGGTACAAAATCCATCACCAAGCAGACAGGAGTCCCCTCCCCCATGAGAACGGCTCGGAGTGCCCCACAAACAATCGGGCAGAGTTCAAAGGTCCTCCCACTACACTCCACAGTAGAGACCCTCTAAAAACTGGACCTACCTCCCCTACTAGGGTGCCATGGCATTCTCCTACCAGGCACAAAACTGTACATATTCTCTACCTGAAACTCTGAGCTCCCAGAACGCCCCTCCACTCTCACGCTGAGGTCTGGAGACCTGTCCCCCAGGAGTTCAAATTCTTGGGTGATTTCTTGAGGGGTGTGGACAGTGCCTAGACTGCAACGGCTCAGGCCTGACTCTGGGGCATGGGAGTGATGAGGGGGAGGGAACCACACCGGCTGAGAGGGAACCACACTGGAGCGGCAGTTCCCTGAGGCATAGTGCGGCAGCCATCTTTTGGTGACAATACAGCCAGGCATAAAACTATGTAAAATTGTGTATATTCTCTAACTACAACCCTGAGCTCCCAGCACTCCCCTCCACTCTCACTCTGAGGTCTGGAGGCCTCTCCCCCAGGAATCCAGACTCTTGGGTGATTTCTCGAGGGGTGTGGACAGTGCCCAGGCTGCAGCCAGTAAGTGCTGGCTCTGGGGTGTGGGTGCAAGGAGAGGAAGGCTGGCTGAGAGGGAACCACACCAGACCAGCGGTTCCTTGAGGCACAGTATGGCAGCCATCTTTTGACAACAATACGGCCAGGCATAAAACTGTGTAAAACTCTGCTGGTGGGAATGCCCACTAATACGTCCCTTCTGGAAGGATGTTTGGAGAATACTTAGAGACCTAAAAATAGACCTGCCATTCGATCCTATAATTCCTTTACTAGGCTTATACCCAGAAGACCAAAAGTCACAATATAACAAAGACATCTGTACCAGAATGTTTATTGTAGCCCAATTCATAATTTCTAAGTCATGGAAGAAGCCCAAGTGCCCATCGACCCACAAATGGACTAGCAAACTGTGGTACATGTATACCATGGAATACTATGCAGCCTTAAAGAAAGATGGAGACTTTGCCTCTTACATGTTTACATGGATGGAGCTGGAACATATTCTCCTTAGCAAAGTATCCCAGGAATGGAAGAAAAAGTATCCAATGTACTCAGCCCTACTATGAAGCTAAACTATGGCTTTCACATGAAGGCTATAACTCAACTATACCACAAGACTATGGGGAAAGGACCAAGGAAGGGGAAGGGAGGGGGGAGGTTTGGGTGGAAGGAGGGTAATGGTTTGGGCCACATCTATGGTGCATATTTTTATCTATAATAAAAAAAAATAATAAAAAATAAATAAATAAAATAAGGAAACTAAGGCTCAGAGATGTTAAGCAACTTGCCCAGTGGCACACAGCCCTTCCTGCCCGAGC